>JASXSY010002815.1:0-18946 GCA_034509805.1 Sipha maydis
ATAAATTGAAAAAAAAATTGAATTTGATGAAAAAAAATATATTCAATAATTTCAATATTTTATTTGAAACATTATTTTAATCCATTAAATTGATAAATTGAAAAAAATATTGAATTTTATGAAAAAAAATTATATTCAATAATTTCATAATTTTATTTGATACTTCATTTTATCCAATAAATTGATAAATTGAAAAAAAAGTGAATATAAAAAAAAATTTAAAATTTATGAAAAAAAATTATATTCAATAATTTCATTATTTTATTTGATACTTCATTTTATCCAATAAATTCATAAATTGAAAAAAAAATTAAATTTGATGAAAAAAAATTATATTCAATAATTTCATTATTTTATTTGATACTTCATTTTAATCCATTAAATTGATAAATTGAAAAAAATATTGAATTTTATGAAACAAAATTATATTCAATCATTTCAATATTTTATTTGATACTTCATTTAAATCCATTAAATGGATAAATTGAAAAAAAAATTAAAAATGATGAATAAAAATAATCAATAATTTCAATATTTTATTTGAAATATTATTTTAATCCATTAAATTGATAAATTGAAAAAAAAATTAAATTTGATGAAAAAAAATTATATCCAATAATTTCAATATTTTATTTGAAATATTATTTTATTCCATTAAATTGATAAATTAAAAAAAAAATTGACTAAAAAAAATTATATTCAATAATTTCATTATTTTATTTGATACTTCATTTTAATCCATTAAATTGATAAATTGAAAAAAAAAGTGAATATAAAAAAAAATTTAAAATATATGAAAAAAAAATTATATTCAATAATTTCAAAATTTTAATTGATATTTCAATTTTATCCATTTAATTGATAAACTGAAAAAAAAAATTATAAATGATGAAAAAAAATAATATTCAATAAATTCAATATTTTATTTGAAATATTATTTTAATCCTTTTAATTGATAAATTGAAAAAAAAATTGAATTTTATGAAAAAGAATTATATTCAATAATTTCAATATTTTATTTGATACTTCATTAAATCCATTAAATGGATAAACTGAAAAAAAAAAATTAAAAATGATGAAAAAAAATAATATTCAATAATTTCAATATTTTATTTGAAATATTATTTTAATCCATTAAATTGATAAATTGAAAAAAAAATTGAATTTGATGAAAAAAAATATATTCAATAATTTCAATATTTTATTTGAAATATTATTTTAATCCATTAAATTGATAAATTGAAAAAAAAATTGAATTTGATGAAAAAAAATATATTCAATTATTTCAATATTTTATTTGAAACATTATTTTAATCCATTAAATTGATAAATTGAAAAAAATATTGAATTTTATGAAAAAAAATTATATTCAATAATTTCATAATTTTATTTGATACTTCATTTTATCCAATAAATTGATAAATTGAAAAAAAAGTGAATATAAAAAAAAATTTAAAATTTATGAAAAAAAATTATATTCAATAATTTCATTATTTTATTTGATACTTCATTTTATCCAATAAATTCATAAATTGAAAAAAAAATTAAATTTGATGAAAAAAAATTATATTCAATAATTTCATTATTTTATTTGATACTTCATTTTAATCCATTAAATTGATAAATTGAAAAAAATATTGAATTTTATGAAACAAAATTATATTCAATCATTTCAATATTTTATTTGATACTTCATTTAAATCCATTAAATGGATAAATTGAAAAAAAAATTAAAAATGATGAATAAAAATAATCAATAATTTCAATATTTTATTTGAAATATTATTTTAATCCATTAAATTGATAAATTGAAAAAAAAATTAAATTTGATGAAAAAAAATTATATCCAATAATTTCAATATTTTATTTGAAATATTATTTTATTCCATTAAATTGATAAATTAAAAAAAAAATTGACTAAAAAAAATTATATTCAATAATTTCATTATTTTATTTGATACTTCATTTTAATCCATTAAATTGATAAATTGAAAAAAAAAGTGAATATAAAAAAAAATTTAAAATATATGAAAAAAAAATTATATCCAATAATTTCAATATTTTATTTGAAATATTATTTTAATCCATTAAATTGATAAATTGAAAAAAAAATTGAATTTGATGAAAAAAAATATATTCAATAATTTTAATATTTTATTTGAAATATTATTTTAATCCATTAAATTGATAAATTGAAAAAAAAATTGAATTTGATGAAAAAAAATATATTCAATAATTTCAATATTTTATTTGAAACATTATTTTAATCCATTAAATTGATAAATTGAAAAAAATATTGAATTTTATGAAAAAAAATTATATTCAATAATTTCATAATTTTATTTGATACTTCATTTTATCCAATAAATTGATAAATTGAAAAAAAAGTGAATATAAAAAAAAATTTAAAATTTATGAAAAAAAATTATATCCAATAATTTCAATATTTTATTTGAAATATTATTTTATTCCATTAAATTGATAAATTAAAAAAAAAATTGACTAAAAAAAATTATATTCAATAATTTCATTATTTTATTTGATACTTCATTTTAATCCATTAAATTGATAAATTGAAAAAAAAAGTGAATATAAAAAAAATTTAAAATATATGAAAAAAAAATTATATTCAATAATTTCAAAATTTTAATTGATATTTCAATTTTATCCATTTAATTGATAAACTGAAAAAAAAAATTATAAAAGATGAAAAAAAATAATATTCAATAAATTCAATATTTTATTTGAAATATTATTTTAATCCTTTAAATTGATAAATTGAAAAAAAAATTGAATTTTATGAAAAAGAATTATATTCAATAATTATATTCAATCATTTCAATATTTTATTTGATACTTCATTTAAATCCATTAAATGGATAAATTGAAAAAAAAATTAAAAATGATGAAAAAAAATAATCAATAATTTCAATATTTTATTTGAAATATTATTTTAATCCATTAAATTGATAAATTGAAAAAAAAATTAAATTTGATGAAAAAAAATTATATCCAATAATTTCAATATTTTATTTGAAATATTATTTTATTCCATTAAATTGATAAATTAAAAAAAAAATTGACTAAAAAAAATTATATTCAATAATTTCATTATTTTATTTGATACTTCATTTTAATCCATTAAATTGATAAATTGAAAAAAAAAGTGAATATAAAAAAAAATTTAAAATATATGAAAAAAAAATTATATTCAATAATTTCAAAATTTTAATTGATATTTCAATTTTATCCATTTAATTGATAAACTGAAAAAAAAAATTATAAATGATGAAAAAAAATAATATTCAATAAATTCAATATTTTATTTGAAATATTATTTTAATCCTTTTAATTGATAAATTGAAAAAAAAATTGAATTTGATGAAAAAAAATATATTCAATAATTTCAATATTTTATTTGAAATATTATTTTAATCCATTAAATTGATAAACTGAAAATAAATTGAATTTTATGAAAAAAAATATATTCAATAATTTCAATATTTCATTTGAAATATTATTTTAATCCATTAAATTGATAAATTGAAAAAAATATTGAATTTTATGAAAAAAAATTATATTCAATAATTTCATAATTTTATTTGATACTTCATTTTATCCAATAAATTGATAAATTGAAAAAAAAGTGAATATAAAAAAAAATTTAAAATTTATGAAAAAAAATTATATCCAATAATTTCAATATTTTATTTGAAATATTATTTTATTCCATTAAATTGATAAATTAAAAAAAAAATTGACTAAAAAAAATTATATTCAATAATTTCATTATTTTATTTGATACTTCATTTTAATCCATTAAATTGATAAATTGAAAAAAAAAGTGAATATAAAAAAAAATTTAAAATATATGAAAAAAAAATTATATTCAATAATTTCAAAATTTTAATTGATATTTCAATTTTATCCATTTAATTGATAAACTGAAAAAAAAAATTATAAATGATGAAAAAAAATAATATTCAATAAATTCAATATTTTATTTGAAATATTATTTTAATCCTTTAAATTGATAAATTGAAAAAAAAATTGAATTTTATGAAAAAGAATTATATTCAATAATTTCAATATTTTATTTGAAATATTATTTTAATCCATTAAATTGATAAATTGAAAAAAATATTGAATTTTATGAAAAAAAATTATATTCAATAATTTCAATATTTTATTTGATACTTCATTTTAATCCATTAAATGATAAATTAAAAAAAAAATTAGATTCAATAATTTCATAATTTTATTTGATACATCATTTTAATCCATTAAATTGATAAATTGAAAAAAAAATCGAATATAAAAAAAATTATATTCAATAATTTCATTTTTTTTATTTGATACTTCATTTTGATCCTATAAATTGATAAATTGAAAAAAAAATTGAATATTATGAAAAAAAATTATATGCAATAATTTCAAAATTTTTTTTGATATTTCAATTTTATCCATTTAATTGATAAACTGAAAAAAAAAAAATTAAAAATGATGAAAAAAAATAATATTCAATAATTTCAATATTTTATTTGAAATATTATTTTAATCCATTAAATTGATAAATTGAAAAAAAAATTGAATTTGATGAAAAAAAATATATTCAATAATTTCAATATTTTATTTGAAATATTATTTTAATCCATTAAATTGATAAACTGAAAATAAATTGAATTTTATGAAAAAAAATATATTCAATAAATTCAATATTTTATTTGAAATATTATTTTAATCCTTTTAATTGATAAATTGAAAAAAAAATTGAATTTTATGAAAAAGAATTATATTCAATAATTTCAATATTTTATTTGATACTTCATTAAATCCATTAAATGGATAAACTGAAAAAAAAAAATTAAAAATGATGAAAAAAAATAATATTCAATAATTTCAATATTTTATTTGAAATATTATTTTAATCCATTAAATTGATAAATTGAAAAAAAAATTGAATTTGATGAAAAAAAATATATTCAATAATTTCAATATTTTATTTGAAATATTATTTTAATCCATTAAATTGATAAATTGAAAAAAAAATTGAATTTGATGAAAAAAAATATATTCAATAATTTCAATATTTTATTTGAAACATTATTTTAATCCATTAAATTGATAAATTGAAAAAAATATTGAATTTTATGAAAAAAAATTATATTCAATAATTTCATAATTTTATTTGATACTTCATTTTATCCAATAAATTGATAAATTGAAAAAAAAGTGAATATAAAAAAAAATTTAAAATTTATGAAAAAAAATTATATTCAATAATTTCATTATTTTATTTGATACTTCATTTTATCCAATAAATTCATAAATTGAAAAAAAAATTAAATTTGATGAAAAAAAATTATATTCAATAATTTCATTATTTTATTTGATACTTCATTTTAATCCATTAAATTGATAAATTGAAAAAAATATTGAATTTTATGAAACAAAATTATATTCAATCATTTCAATATTTTATTTGATACTTCATTTAAATCCATTAAATGGATAAATTGAAAAAAAAATTAAAAATGATGAATAAAAATAATCAATAATTTCAATATTTTATTTGAAATATTATTTTAATCCATTAAATTGATAAATTGAAAAAAAAATTAAATTTGATGAAAAAAAATTATATCCAATAATTTCAATATTTTATTTGAAATATTATTTTATTCCATTAAATTGATAAATTAAAAAAAAAATTGACTAAAAAAAATTATATTCAATAATTTCATTATTTTATTTGATACTTCATTTTAATCCATTAAATTGATAAATTGAAAAAAAAAGTGAATATAAAAAAAAATTTAAAATATATGAAAAAAAAATTATATTCAATAATTTCAAAATTTTAATTGATATTTCAATTTTATCCATTTAATTGATAAACTGAAAAAAAAAATTATAAATGATGAAAAAAAATAATATTCAATAAATTCAATATTTTATTTGAAATATTATTTTAATCCTTTTAATTGATAAATTGAAAAAAAAATTGAATTTTATGAAAAAGAATTATATTCAATAATTTCAATATTTTATTTGATACTTCATTAAATCCATTAAATGGATAAACTGAAAAAAAAAAATTAAAAATGATGAAAAAAAATAATATTCAATAATTTCAATATTTTATTTGAAATATTATTTTAATCCATTAAATTGATAAATTGAAAAAAAAATTGAATTTGATGAAAAAAAATATATTCAATAATTTCAATATTTTATTTGAAATATTATTTTAATCCATTAAATTGATAAATTGAAAAAAAAATTGAATTTGATGAAAAAAAATATATTCAATTATTTCAATATTTTATTTGAAACATTATTTTAATCCATTAAATTGATAAATTGAAAAAAATATTGAATTTTATGAAAAAAAATTATATTCAATAATTTCATAATTTTATTTGATACTTCATTTTATCCAATAAATTGATAAATTGAAAAAAAAGTGAATATAAAAAAAAATTTAAAATTTATGAAAAAAAATTATATTCAATAATTTCATTATTTTATTTGATACTTCATTTTATCCAATAAATTCATAAATTGAAAAAAAAATTAAATTTGATGAAAAAAAATTATATTCAATAATTTCATTATTTTATTTGATACTTCATTTTAATCCATTAAATTGATAAATTGAAAAAAATATTGAATTTTATGAAACAAAATTATATTCAATCATTTCAATATTTTATTTGATACTTCATTTAAATCCATTAAATGGATAAATTGAAAAAAAAATTAAAAATGATGAATAAAAATAATCAATAATTTCAATATTTTATTTGAAATATTATTTTAATCCATTAAATTGATAAATTGAAAAAAAAATTAAATTTGATGAAAAAAAATTATATCCAATAATTTCAATATTTTATTTGAAATATTATTTTATTCCATTAAATTGATAAATTAAAAAAAAAATTGACTAAAAAAAATTATATTCAATAATTTCATTATTTTATTTGATACTTCATTTTAATCCATTAAATTGATAAATTGAAAAAAAAAGTGAATATAAAAAAAAATTTAAAATATATGAAAAAAAAATTATATTCAATAATTTCAAAATTTTAATTGATATTTCAATTTTATCCATTAAATTGATAAACTGAAAAAAAAAATTATAATGATGAAAAAAAATAATATTCAATAAATTCAATATTTTATTTGAAATATTATTTTAATCCATTAAATTGATAAATTGAAAAAAAAATTGAATTTGATGAAAAAAAATATATTCAATAATTTCAATATTTTATTTGAAATACTATTTTAATCCATTAAATTGATAAACTGAAAAAAAAAATTAAAAATGATGAAAAAAAATTATATTCAATAATTTCATAATTTTAATTGATATTTCAATTTTATCCATTTAATTGATAAACTGAAAAAAAAAATTATAAATGATGAAAAAAAATAATATTCAATAAATTCAATATTTTATTTGAAATATTATTTTAATCCTTTAAATTGATAAATTGAAAAAAAAATTGAATTTTATTAAAAAGAATTATATTCAATAATTTCAATATTTTATTTGAAATATTATTTTAATCCATTAAATTGATAAATTGAAAAAAATATTGAATTTTATGAAAAAAAATTATATTCAATAATTTCAATATTTTATTTGATACTTCATTTTAATCCATTCAATGATAAATTAAAAAAAAAATTGACTAAAAAAAAATTATTCAATAATTTCATAATTTTATTTGATACATCATTTTAATCCATTAAATTGATAAATTGAAAAAAAAATCGAATATAAAAAAAATTATATTCAATAATTTCATTTTTTTATTTGATACTTCATTTTGATCCTATAAATTGATAAATTGAAAAAAAAATTGAATATTATGAAAAAAAATTATATGCAATAATTTCAAAATTTTTTTTGATATTTCAATTTTATCCATTTAATTGATAAACTGAAAAAAAAAAATTAAAAATGATGAAAAAAAATAATATTCAATAATTTCAATATTTTATTTGAAATATTATTTTAATCCATTAAATTGATAAATTGAAAAAAAAATTGAATTTGATGAAAAAAAATATATTCAATAATTTCAATATTTTATTTGAAATATTATTTTAATCCATTAAATTGATAAACTGAAAAAAAAAATTAAAAATGATGAAAAAAAATTATATTCAATAATTTCATAATTTTAATTGATATTTCAATTTTATCCATTTAATTGATAAACTGAAAAAAAAAATTATAAATGATGAAAAAAAATAATATTCAATAAATTCAATATTTTATTTGAAATATTATTTTAATCCATTAAATGGATAAACTGAAAAAAAAAAATTAAAAATGATGAAAAAAAATAATATTCAATAATTTCAATATTTTATTTGAAATATTATTTTAATCCATTAAATTGATAAATTGAAAAAAAAATTGAATTTGATGAAAAAAAATATATTCAATAATTTCAATATTTCATTTGAGATATTATTTTAATCCATTAAATTGATAAATTGAAAAAAATATTGAATTTTATGAAAAAAAATTATATTCAATAATTTCATAATTTTATTTGATACTTCATTTTATCCAATAAATTGATAAATTGAAAAAAAAGTGAATATAAAAAAAAATTTAAAATTTATGAAAAAAAATTATATTCAATAATTTCATTATTTTATTTGATACTTCATTTTATCCAATAAATTCATAAATTGAAAAAAAAATTAAATTTGATGAAAAAAAATTATATTCAATAATTTCATTATTTTATTTGATACTTCATTTTAATCCATTAAATTGATAAATTGAAAAAAAAATTGAATTTTATGAAAAAAAATATATTCAATAATTTCAATATTTTATTTGAAACATTATTTTAATCCATTAAATTGATAAATTGAAAAAAATATTGAATTTTATGAAAAAAAATTATATTCAATAATTTCAATATTTTATTTGAAATATTATTTTAATCCATTAAATTGATAAATTAAAAAAAATATTGAATTTTATGAAAAAAAATTATATTCAATAATTTCATAATTTTATTTGATACTTCATTTTATCCAATAAATTGATAAATTGAAAAAAAAGTGAATATAAAAAAAAATTTAAAATTTATGAAAAAAAATTATATTCAATAATTTCATTATTTTATTTGATACTTCATTTTAATCCATTAAATTGATAAATTGAAAAAAAAATTGAATTTTATGAAAAAAAATATATTCAATAATTTCAATATTTTATTTGAAATATTATTTTAATCCATTAAATTGATAAATTGAAAAAAATATTGAATTTTATGAAAAAAAATATATTCAATAATTTCAATATTTTATTTGAAATATTATTTTAATCCATTAAATTGATAAATTGAAAAAAATATTGAATTTTATGAAACAAAATTATATTCAATCATTTCAATATTTTATTTGATACTTCATTTAAATCCATTAAATGGATAAATTGAAAAAAAAATTAAAAATGATGAAAAAAAATAATCAATAATTTCAATATTTTATTTGAAATATTATTTTAATCCATTAAATTGATAAATTGAAAAAAAAATTAAATTTGATGAAAAAAAATTATATCCAATAATTTCAATATTTTATTTGAAATATTATTTTATTCCATTAAATTGATAAATTAAAAAAAAAATTGACTAAAAAAAATTATATTCAATAATTTCATTATTTTATTTGATACTTCATTTTAATCCATTAAATTGATAAATTGAAAAAAAAAGTGAATATAAAAAAAAATTTAAAATATATGAAAAAAAAATTATATTCAATAATTTCAAAATTTTAATTGATATTTCAATTTTATCCATTAAATTGATAAACTGAAAAAAAAAATTATAAATGATGAAAAAAAAAAATATTCAATAAATTCAATATTTTATTTGAAATATTATTTTAATCCATTAAATTGATAAATTGAAAAAAAAATTGAATTTGATGAAAAAAAATATATTCAATAATTTCAATATTTTATTTGAAATATTATTTTAATCCATTAAATTGATAAACTGAAAAAAAAAATTAAAAATGATGAAAAAAAATTATATTCAATAATTTCATAATTTTAATTGATATTTCAATTTTATCCATTTAATTGATAAACTGAAAAAAAAAATTATAAATGATGAAAAAAAATAATATTCAATAAATTCAATATTTTATTTGAAATATTATTTTAATCCTTTAAATTGATAAATTGAAAAAAAAATTGAATTTTATTAAAAAGAATTATATTCAATAATTTCAATATTTTATTTGATACTTCATTTAAATCCATTAAATGGATAAACTGAAAAAAAAAAATTAAAAATGATGAAAAAAAATAATATTCAATAATTTCAATATTTTATTTGAAATATTATTTTAATCCATTAAATTGATAAATTGAAAAAAAAATTGAATTTGATGAAAAAAAATATATTCAATAATTTCAATATTTCATTTGAAATATTATTTTAATCCATTAAATTGATAAATTGAAAAAAATATTGAATTTTATGAAAAAAAATTATATTCAATAATTTCATAATTTTATTTGATACTTCATTTTATCCAATAAATTGATAAATTGAAAAAAAAGTGAATATAAAAAAAAATTTAAAATTTATGAAAAAAAATTATATCCAATAATTTCAATATTTTATTTGAAATATTATTTTATTCCATTAAATTGATAAATTAAAAAAAAAATTGACTAAAAAAAATTAGATTCAATAATTTCATAATTTTATTTGATACATCATTTTAATCCATTAAATTGATAAATTGAAAAAAAAATCGAATATAAAAAAAATTATATTCAATAATTTCATTTTTTTATTTGATACTTCATTTTGATCCTATAAATTGATAAATTGAAAAAAAAATTGAATATTATGAAAAAAAATTATATGCAATAATTTCAAAATTTTTTTTGATATTTCAATTTTATCCATTTAATTGATAAACTGAAAAAAAAAAATTAAAAATGATGAAAAAAAATAATATTCAATAATTTCAATATTTTATTTGAAATATTATTTTAATCCTTTAAATTGATAAATTGAAAAAAAAATTGAATTTTATTAAAAAGAATTATATTCAATAATTTCAATATTTTATTTGATACTTCATTTAAATCCATTAAATGGATAAACTGAAAAAAAAAAATTAAAAATGATGAAAAAAAATAATATTCAATAAATTCAATATTTTATTTGAAATATTATTTTAATCCTTTAAATTGATAAATTGAAAAAAAAAATTGAATTTTATGAAAAAGAATTATATTCAATAATTTCAATATTTTATTTGAAATATTATTTTAATCCATTAAATTGATAAATTGAAAAAAATATTGAAATTTATGAAAAAAAATTATATTCAATAATTTCAATATTTTATTTGATACTTCATTTTAATCCATTAAATGATAAATTAAAAAAAAAATTGACTAAAAAAAAATTATTCAATAATTTCATAATTTTATTTGATACATCATTTTAATCCATTAAATTGATAAATTGAAAAAAAAATCGAATATAAAAAAAATTATATTCAATAATTTCATTTTTTTATTTGATACTTCATTTTGATCCTATAAATTGATAAATTGAAAAAAAAATTGAATATTATGAAAAAAAATTATATGCAATAATTTCAAAATTTTTTTTGATATTTCAATTTTATCCAATAAATTGATAAATTGAAAAAAAAGTGAATATAAAAAAAAATTTAAAATTTATGAAAAAAAATTATATTCAATAATTTCATTATTTTATTTGATACTTCATTTTAATCCATTAAATTGATAAATTGAAAAAAAAATTGAATTTTATGAAAAAAAATATATTCAATAATTTCAATATTTTATTTGAAATATTATTTTAATCCATTAAATTGATAAATTGAAAAAAAAATTGAATTTGATGAAAAAAAATATATTCAATAATTTCAATATTTTATTTGAAACATTATTTTAATCCATTAAATTGATAAATTGAAAAAAATATTGAATTTTATGAAACAAAATTATATTCAATCATTTCAATATTTTATTTGATACTTCATTTTAATCCATTAAATTGATAAATTGAAAAAAAAAGTGAATATAAAAAAAAATTTAAAATATATGAAAAAAAAATTATATTCAATAATTTCAAAATTTTATTTGATACTTCATTTTATCCAATAAATTGATAAATTGAAAAAAAAGTGAATATAAAAAAAAATTTAAAATTTATGAAAAAAAATTATATCCAATAATTTCAATATTTTATTTGAAATATTATTTTATTCCATTAAATTGATAAATTAAAAAAAAAATTGACTAAAAAAAATTATATTCAATAATTTCAATATTTTATTTGAAATATTATTTTAATCCATTAAATTGATAAATTGAAAAAAAAATTGAATTTGATGAAAAAAAATATATTCAATAATTTCAATATTTTATTTGAAACATTATTTTAATCCATTAAATTGATAAAATTGAAAAAAATATTGAATTTTATGAAAAAAAATTATATTCAATAATTTCATAATTTTATTTGATACTTCATTTTATCCAATAAATTGATAAATTGAAAAAAAAGTGAATATAAAAAAAAATTTAAAATTTATGAAAAAAAATTATATCCAATAATTTCAATATTTTATTTGAAATATTATTTTATTCCATTAAATTGATAAATTAAAAAAAAAATTGACTAAAAAAAATTATATTCAATAATTTCATTATTTTATTTGATACTTCATTTTAATCCATTAAATTGATAAATTGAAAAAAAAAGTGAATATAAAAAAAAATTTAAAATATATGAAAAAAAAATTATATTCAATAATTTCAAAATTTTATTTGATACTTCATTTTATCCAATAAATTGATAAATTGAAAAAAAAGTGAATATAAAAAAAAATTTAAAATTTATGAAAAAAAATTATATCCAATAATTTCAATATTTTATTTGAAATATTATTTTATTCCATTAAATTGATAAATTAAAAAAAAAATTGACTAAAAAAAATTATATTCAATAATTTCAATATTTTATTTGAAATATTATTTTAATCCATTAAATTGATAAATTGAAAAAAAAATTGAATTTGATGAAAAAAAATATATTCAATAATTTCAATATTTTATTTGAAACATTATTTTAATCCATTAAATTGATAAATTGAAAAAAATATTGAATTTTATGAAAAAAAATTATATTCAATAATTTCATAATTTTATTTGATACTTCATTTTATCCAATAAATTGATAAATTGAAAAAAAAGTGAATATAAAAAAAAATTTAAAATTTATGAAAAAAAATTATATCCAATAATTTCAATATTTTATTTGAAATATTATTTTATTCCATTAAATTGATAAATTAAAAAAAAAATTGACTAAAAAAAATTATATTCAATAATTTCATTATTTTATTTGATACTTCATTTTAATCCATTAAATTGATAAATTGAAAAAAAAAGTGAATATAAAAAAAAATTTAAAATATATGAAAAAAAAATTATATTCAATAATTTCAAAATTTTAATTGATATTTCAATTTTATCCATTTAATTGATAAACTGAAAAAAAAAATTATAAATGATGAAAAAAAATAATATTCAATAAATTCAATATTTTATTTGAAATATTATTTTAATCCTTTAAATTGATAAATTGAAAAAAAAATTGAATTTTATGAAAAAGAATTATATTCAATAATTTCAATATTTTATTTGAAATATTATTTTAATCCATTAAATTGATAAATTGAAAAAAATATTGAATTTTATGAAAAAAAATTATATTCAATAATTTCAATATTTTATTTGATACTTCATTTTAATCCATTAAATGATAAATTAAAAAAAAAATTAGATTCAATAATTTCATAATTTTATTTGATACATCATTTTAATCCATTAAATTGATAAATTGAAAAAAAAATCGAATATAAAAAAAATTATATTCAATAATTTCATTTTTTTTATTTGATACTTCATTTTGATCCTATAAATTGATAAATTGAAAAAAAAATTTAAAATTTATGAAAAAAAATTATATCCAATAATTTCAATATTTTATTTGAAATATTATTTTAATCCATTAAATTGATAAATTGAAAAAAAAATTGAATTTGATGAAAAAAAATATATTCAATAATTTTAATATTTTATTTGAAATATTATTTTAATCCATTAAATTGATAAATTGAAAAAAAAATTGAATTTGATGAAAAAAAATATATTCAATAATTTCAATATTTTATTTGAAACATTATTTTAATCCATTAAATTGATAAATTGAAAAAAATATTGAATTTTATGAAAAAAAAATTATATTCAATAATTTCATAATTTTATTTGATACTTCATTTTATCCAATAAATTGATAAATTGAAAAAAAAGTGAATATAAAAAAAAATTTAAAATTTATGAAAAAAAATTATATCCAATAATTTCAATATTTTATTTGAAATATTATTTTATTCCATTAAATTGATAAATTAAAAAAAAAATTGACTAAAAAAAATTATATTCAATAATTTCATTATTTTATTTGATACTTCATTTTAATCCATTAAATTGATAAATTGAAAAAAAAAGTGAATATAAAAAAAATTTAAAATATATGAAAAAAAAATTATATTCAATAATTTCAAAATTTTAATTGATATTTCAATTTTATCCATTTAATTGATAAACTGAAAAAAAAAATTATAAAAGATGAAAAAAATAATATTCAATAAATTCAATATTTTATTTGAAATATTATTTTAATCCTTTAAATTGATAAATTGAAAAAAAAATTGAATTTTATGAAAAAGAATTATATTCAATAATTATATTCAATCATTTCAATATTTTATTTGATACTTCATTTAAATCCATTAAATGGATAAATTGAAAAAAAAAATTAAAAATGATGAAAAAAAATAATCAATAATTTCAATATTTTATTTGAAATATTATTTTAATCCATTAAATTGATAAATTGAAAAAAAAATTAAATTTGATGAAAAAAAATTATATCCAATAATTTCAATATTTTATTTGAAATATTATTTTATTCCATTAAATTGATAAATTAAAAAAAAAATTGACTAAAAAAAATTATATTCAATAATTTCATTATTTTATTTGATACTTCATTTTAATCCATTAAATTGATAAATTGAAAAAAAAAGTGAATATAAAAAAAAATTTAAAATATATGAAAAAAAAATTATATTCAATAATTTCAAAATTTTAATTGATATTTCAATTTTATCCATTTAATTGATAAACTGAAAAAAAAAATTATAAATGATGAAAAAAAATAATATTCAATAAATTCAATATTTTATTTGAAATATTATTTTAATCCTTTTAATTGATAAATTGAAAAAAAAATTGAATTTGATGAAAAAAAATATATTCAATAATTTCAATATTTTATTTGAAATATTATTTTAATCCATTAAATTGATAAACTGAAAATAAATTGAATTTTATGAAAAAAAATATATTCAATAATTTCAATATTTCATTTGAAATATTATTTTAATCCATTAAATTGATAAATTGAAAAAAATATTGAATTTTATGAAAAAAAATTATATTCAATAATTTCATAATTTTATTTGATACTTCATTTTATCCAATAAATTGATAAATTGAAAAAAAAGTGAATATAAAAAAAAATTTAAAATTTATGAAAAAAAATTATATCCAATAATTTCAATATTTTATTTGAAATATTATTTTATTCCATTAAATTGATAAATTAAAAAAAAAATTGACTAAAAAAAATTATATTCAATAATTTCATTATTTTATTTGATACTTCATTTTAATCCATTAAATTGATAAATTGAAAAAAAAAGTGAATATAAAAAAAAATTTAAAATATATGAAAAAAAAATTATATTCAATAATTTCAAAATTTTAATTGATATTTCAATTTTATCCATTTAATTGATAAACTGAAAAAAAAAATTATAAATGATGAAAAAAAATAATATTCAATAAATTCAATATTTTATTTGAAATATTATTTTAATCCTTTAAATTGATAAATTGAAAAAAAAATTGAATTTTATGAAAAAGAATTATATTCAATAATTTCAATATTTTATTTGAAATATTATTTTAATCCATTAAATTGATAAATTGAAAAAAATATTGAATTTTATGAAAAAAAATTATATTCAATAATTTCAATATTTTATTTGATACTTCATTTTAATCCATTAAATGATAAATTAAAAAAAAAATTAGATTCAATAATTTCATAATTTTATTTGATACATCATTTTAATCCATTAAATTGATAAATTGAAAAAAAAATCGAATATAAAAAAAATTATATTCAATAATTTCATTTTTTTTATTTGATACTTCATTTTGATCCTATAAATTGATAAATTGAAAAAAAAATTGAATATTATGAAAAAAAATTATATGCAATAATTTCAAAATTTTTTTTGATATTTCAATTTTATCCATTTAATTGATAAACTGAAAAAAAAAAAATTAAAAATGATGAAAAAAAATAATATTCAATAATTTCAATATTTTATTTGAAATATTATTTTAATCCATTAAATTGATAAATTGAAAAAAAAATTGAATTTGATGAAAAAAAATATATTCAATAATTTCAATATTTTATTTGAAATATTATTTTAATCCATTAAATTGATAAACTGAAAATAAATTGAATTTTATGAAAAAAAATATATTCAATAAATTCAATATTTTATTTGAAATATTATTTTAATCCTTTTAATTGATAAATTGAAAAAAAAATTGAATTTTATGAAAAAGAATTATATTCAATAATTTCAATATTTTATTTGATACTTCATTAAATCCATTAAATGGATAAACTGAAAAAAAAAAATTAAAAATGATGAAAAAAAATAATATTCAATAATTTCAATATTTTATTTGAAATATTATTTTAATCCATTAAATTGATAAATTGAAAAAAAAATTGAATTTGATGAAAAAAAATATATTCAATAATTTCAATATTTTATTTGAAATATTATTTTAATCCATTAAATTGATAAATTGAAAAAAAAATTGAATTTGATGAAAAAAAATATATTCAATAATTTCAATATTTTATTTGAAACATTATTTTAATCCATTAAATTGATAAATTGAAAAAAATATTGAATTTTATGAAAAAAAATTATATTCAATAATTTCATAATTTTATTTGATACTTCATTTTATCCAATAAATTGATAAATTGAAAAAAAAGTGAATATAAAAAAAAATTTAAAATTTATGAAAAAAAATTATATTCAATAATTTCATTATTTTATTTGATACTTCATTTTATCCAATAAATTCATAAATTGAAAAAAAAATTAAATTTGATGAAAAAAAATTATATTCAATAATTTCATTATTTTATTTGATACTTCATTTTAATCCATTAAATTGATAAATTGAAAAAAATATTGAATTTTATGAAACAAAATTATATTCAATCATTTCAATATTTTATTTGATACTTCATTTAAATCCATTAAATGGATAAATTGAAAAAAAAATTAAAAATGATGAATAAAAATAATCAATAATTTCAATATTTTATTTGAAATATTATTTTAATCCATTAAATTGATAAATTGAAAAAAAAATTAAATTTGATGAAAAAAAATTATATCCAATAATTTCAATATTTTATTTGAAATATTATTTTATTCCATTAAATTGATAAATTAAAAAAAAAATTGACTAAAAAAAATTATATTCAATAATTTCATTATTTTATTTGATACTTCATTTTAATCCATTAAATTGATAAATTGAAAAAAAAAGTGAATATAAAAAAAAATTTAAAATATATGAAAAAAAAATTATATTCAATAATTTCAAAATTTTAATTGATATTTCAATTTTATCCATTTAATTGATAAACTGAAAAAAAAAATTATAAATGATGAAAAAAAATAATATTCAATAAATTCAATATTTTATTTGAAATATTATTTTAATCCTTTTAATTGATAAATTGAAAAAAAAATTGAATTTTATGAAAAAGAATTATATTCAATAATTTCAATATTTTATTTGATACTTCATTAAATCCATTAAATGGATAAACTGAAAAAAAAAATTAAAAATGATGAAAAAAAATAATATTCAATAATTTCAATATTTTATTTGAAATATTATTTTAATCCATTAAATTGATAAATTGAAAAAAAAATTGAATTTGATGAAAAAAAATATATTCAATAATTTCAATATTTTATTTGAAATATTATTTTAATCCATTAAATTGATAAATTGAAAAAAAAATTGAATTTGATGAAAAAAAATATATTCAATTATTTCAATATTTTATTTGAAACATTATTTTAATCCATTAAATTGATAAATTGAAAAAAATATTGAATTTTATGAAAAAAAATTATATTCAATAATTTCATAATTTTATTTGATACTTCATTTTATCCAATAAATTGATAAATTGAAAAAAAAGTGAATATAAAAAAAAATTTAAAATTTATGAAAAAAAATTATATTCAATAATTTCATTATTTTATTTGATACTTCATTTTATCCAATAAATTCATAAATTGAAAAAAAAATTAAATTTGATGAAAAAAAATTATATTCAATAATTTCATTATTTTATTTGATACTTCATTTTAATCCATTAAATTGATAAATTGAAAAAAATATTGAATTTTATGAAACAAAATTATATTCAATCATTTCAATATTTTATTTGATACTTCATTTAAATCCATTAAATGGATAAATTGAAAAAAAAATTAAAAATGATGAATAAAAATAATCAATAATTTCAATATTTTATTTGAAATATTATTTTAATCCATTAAATTGATAAATTGAAAAAAAAATTAAATTTGATGAAAAAAAATTATATCCAATAATTTCAATATTTTATTTGAAATATTA
>JASXSY010002816.1:0-15278 GCA_034509805.1 Sipha maydis
GTTCAAATGTAAATGTAAATCTATATATATATACTGGAAAATCAGAAAAAAATCACTGATTGCTATGGTATTGGATTTAGAGATATATCTTGCAAAATGACGGAGTTATGACCAAAAAACTAATCTGAGAGGCGTTCTGAAACCTTAAAATTTCCATAAAATCGTCCAAATGTAAATTGAAATCTATATTTATATACTGAAAAATCAGAAAAAAATCACTGATTGCTATGGTATTGGATTTAGAGATATATCTTGCAAAATGACGGAGTTATGACCAAAAAACTAATCTGAGAGGCGTTCTGAAACCTTAAAATTTCCATAAAATCGTCCAAATGTAAATTGAAATCTATGTATATATACTGAAAAATCAGAAAAAAATCACTGATTGCTATGGTATTGGATTTAGAGATATATCTTGCAAAATGACGGAGTTATGACCAAAAAACTAATCTGAGAGGCGTTCTGAAACATTAAAATTTCCATAAAATCGTCCAAATGTAAATTGAAATCTATATTTATATACTGAAAAATCAGAAAAAAATCACTGATTGCTATGGTATTGGATTTAGAGATATATCTTGCAAAATAACGGAGTTATGACCAAAAAACTAATCTGAGAGGCGTTCTGAAACCTTAAAATTTCCATAAAATCGTCCAAATGTAAATTGAAATCTATGTATATATACTGAAAAATCAGAAAAAAATCACTGATTGCTATGGTATTGGATTTAGAGATATATCTTGCAAAATGACGGAGTTATGACCAAAAAACTAATCTGAGAGGCGTTCTGAAACCTTAAAATTTCCATAAAATCGTCCAAATGTAAATTGAAATCTATATTTATATACTGAAAAATCAGAAAAAAATCACTGATTGCTATGGTATTGGATTTAGAGATATATCTTGCAAAATGACGGAGTTATGACCAAAAAACTAATCTGAGAGGCGTTCTGAAACCTTAAAATTTCCATAAAATCGTCCAAATGTAAATTGAAATCTATATTTATATACTGAAAAATCAGAAAAAAATCACTGATTGCTATGGTATTGGATTTAGAGATATATCTTGCAAAATGACGGAGTTATGACCAAAAAACTAATCTGAGAGGCGTTCTGAAACCTTAAAATTTCCATAAAATCGTCCAAATGTAAATTGAAATCTATATATATATACTGAAAAATCAGAAAAAAATCACTGATTGCTATGGTATTGGATTTAGAGATATATCTTGCAAAATGACGGAGTTATGACCAAAAAACTAATCTGAGAGGCGTTCTGAAACCTTAAAATTTCCATAAAATCGTCCAAATGTAAATTGAAATCTATGTATATATACTGAAAAATCAGAAAAAAATCACTGATTGCTATGGTATTGGATTTAGAGATATATCTTGCAAAATGACGGAGTTATGACCAAAAAACTAATCTGAGAGGCGTTCTGAAACCTTAAAATTTCCATAAAATCGTCCAAATGTAAATTGAAATCTATATTTATATACTGAAAAATCAGAAAAAAATCACTGATTGCTATGGTATTGGATTTAGAGATATATCTTGCAATATGACGGAGTTATGACCAAAAAACTAATCTGAGAGGCGTTCTGAAACATTAAAATTTCCATAAAATCGTCCAAATGTAAATTGAAATCTATATTTATATACTGAAAAATCAGAAAAAAATCACTGATTGCTATGGTATTGGATTTAGAGATATATCTTGCAAAATAACGGAGTTATGACCAAAAAACTAATCTGAGAGGCGTTCTGAAACCTTAAAATTTCCATAAAATCGTCCAAATGTAAATTGAAATCTATGTATATATACTGAAAAATCAGAAAAAAATCACTGATTGCTATGGTATTGGATTTAGAGATATATCTTGCAAAATGACGGAGTTATGACCAAAAAACTAATCTGAGAGGCGTTCTGAAACCTTAAAATTTCCATAAAATCGTCCAAATGTAAATTGAAATCTATATTTATATACTGAAAAATCAGAAAAAAATCACTGATTGCTATGGTATTGGATTTAGAGATATATCTTGCAAAATGACGGAGTTATGACCAAAAAACTAATCTGAGAGGCGTTCTGAAACCTTAAAATTTCCATAAAATCGTCCAAATGTAAATTGAAATCTATATTTATATACTGAAAAATCAGAAAAAAATCACTGATTGCTATGGTATTGGATTTAGAGATATATCTTGCAAAATGACGGAGTTATGACCAAAAAACTAATCTGAGAGGCGTTCTGAAACCTTAAAATTTCCATAAAATCGTCCAAATGTAAATTGAAATCTATATATATATACTGAAAAATCAGAAAAAAATCACTGATTGCTATGGTATTGGATTTAGAGATATATCTTGCAAAATGACGGAGTTATGACCAAAAAACTAATCTGAGAGGCGTTCTGAAACCTTAAAATTTCCATAAAATCGTCCAAATGTAAATTGAAATCTATGTATATATACTGAAAAATCAGAAAAAAATCACTGATTGCTATGGTATTGGATTTAGAGATATATCTTGCAAAATGACGGAGTTATGACCAAAAAACTAATCTGAGAGGCGTTCTGAAACCTTAAAATTTCCATAAAATCGTCCAAATGTAAATTGAAATCTATATTTATATACTGAAAAATCAGAAAAAAATCACTGATTGCTATGGTATTGGATTTAGAGATATATCTTGCAATATGACGGAGTTATGACCAAAAAACTAATCTGAGAGGCGTTCTGAAACATTAAAATTTCCATAAAATCGTCCAAATGTAAATTGAAATCTATATTTATATACTGAAAAATCAGAAAAAAATCACTGATTGCTATGGTATTGGATTTAGAGATATATCTTGCAAAATAACGGAGTTATGACCAAAAAACTAATCTGAGAGGCGTTCTGAAACCTTAAAATTTCCATAAAATCGTCCAAATGTAAATTGAAATCTATGTATATATACTGAAAAATCAGAAAAAAATCACTGATTGCTATGGTATTGGATTTAGAGATATATCTTGCAAAATGACGGAGTTATGACCAAAAAACTAATCTGAGAGGCGTTCTGAAACCTTAAAATTTCCATAAAATCGTCTAAATGTAAATTGAAATCTATGTATATATACTGAAAAATCAGAAAAAAATCACTGATTTCTATGGTATTGGATTTAGAGATATATCTTGCAAAATGACGGAGTTATGACCAAAAAACTAATCTGAGAGGCGTTCTGAAACATTAAAATTTCCATAAAATCGTCCAAATGTAAATTGAAATCTATATTTATATACTGAAAAATCAGAAAAAAATCACTGATTGCTATGGTATTGGATTTAGATATATCTTGCAAAATGACGGAGTTATGACCAAAAAACTAATCTGAGAGGCGTTCTGAAATCTTAAAATTTCCATAAAATCGTCCAAATGTAAATTGAAATCTATGTATATATACTGAAAAATCAGAAAAAAATCACTGATTGCTATGGTATTGGATTTAGAGATATATCTTGCAAAATGACGGAGTTATGACCAAAAAACTAATCTGAGAGGCGTTCTGAAACATTAAAATTTCCATAAAATCGTCCAAATGTAAATTGAAATCTATATTTATATACTGAAAAATCAGAAAAAAATCACTGATTGCTATGGTATTGGATTTAGAGATATATCTTGCAAAATGACGGAGTTATGACCAAAAAACTAATCTGAGAGGCATTCTGAAACCTTAAAATTTCCATAAAATCGTCCAAATGAAAATTGAAATCTATATTTATATACTGAAAAATCAGAAAAAAATCACTGATTGCTATGGTATTGGTTTTAGAGATATACCTTGCAAAATGACGGAGTTATGACCAAAAAACTAATCTGAGAGGCGTTCTGAAATCTTAAAATTTCCATAGAATCGTCCAAATGTAAATTGAAATCTATATTTTTATACTGAAAAATCAGAAAAAAATCACTGATTGCTATGGTATTGGTTTTAGAGATATATCTTGCAAAATGACGGAGTTATGACCAAAAAACGAATCTGAGAGGCGTTCTGAAATCTTAAAATTTCCATAGAATCGTCCAAATGTAAATTGAAATCTATATTTATATACTGAAAAATCAGAAAAAAATCACTGATTGCTATGGTATTGGTTTTAGAGATATACCTTGCAAAATGACGGAGTTATGACCAAAAAACTAATCTGAGAGGCGTTCTGAATTCTTAAAATTTCCATAAAATCGTCAAATGTAAATTGAAATCTATATTTATATACTCAAAAATCAGAAAAAATCACTGATTGCTATGGTATTGGTTTTAGAGATATACCTTGCAAAATGACGGAGTTATGACCAAAAAACTAATCTGAGAATCGTTCTGAATTCTTAAAATTTCCATAGAATCGTCCAAATGTAAATTGAAATCTATATTTATATACTGAAAAATCAGAAAAAAATCACTGATTGCTATGGTATTGGATTTAGAGATATATCTTGCAAAATGACGGAGTTATGATCAAAAAACGATTCTGAGAGGCGTTCTGAATACCTAAAATTTCCATAAAATCGTCCAAATGTAAATTGAAATCTATATTTATATACTGAAAAATCAGAAAAAAATCACTGATTGCTATGGTATTGGATTTAGAGATACATCTTGCAAAATGACGGAGTTATGACCAAAAAACTAATCTGAGAGGCGTTCTGAAACCTTAAAATTTCCATAAAATCGTCTAAATGTAAATTGAAATCTATGTATATATACTGAAAAATCAGAAAAAAATCACTGATTGCTATGGTATTGGATTTAGAGATATATCTTGCAAAATGACGGAGTTATGACCAAAAAACGATTCTGAGAGGCGTTCTGAATTCTTAAAATTTCCATAAAATCGTTCAAATGTAAATGTAAATCTATATATATATACTGGAAAATCAGAAAAAAATCACTGATTGCTATGGTATTGGATTTAGAGATATATCTTGCAAAATGACGGAGTTATGACCAAAAAACTAATCTGAGAGGCGTTCTGAAACCTTAAAATTTCCATAAAATCGTCCAAATGTAAATTGAAATCTATGTATATATACTGAAAAATCAGAAAAAAATCACTGATTGCTATGGTATTGGATTTAGAGATATATCTTGCAAAATGACGGAGTTATGACCAAAAAACTAATCTGAGAGGCGTTCTGAAACATTAAAATTTCCATAAAGTCGTCCAAATGTAAATTGAAATCTATATTTATATACTGAAAAATCAGAAAAAAATCACTGATTGCTATGGTATTGGATTTAGAGATATATCTTGCAAAATGACGGAGTTATGACCAAAAAACTAATCTGAGAGGCATTCTGAAACCTTAAAATTTCCATAAAATCGTCCAAATGTAAATTGAAATCTATATTTATATACTGAAAAATCAGAAAAAAATCACTGATTGCTATGGTATTGGTTTTAGAGATATACCTTGCAAAATGACGGAGTTATGACCAAAAAACTAATCTGAGAGGCGTACTGAATTCTCAAAATTTCCATAAAATCGTCCAAATTTAAATTGAAATCTATATTTATATACTGAAAAATCAGAAAAAAATCACTGATTGCTATGATATTGGTTTTATAGATATATCTTGCAAAATGACGGAGTTATGACCAAAAAACTAATCTGAGAGGCGTTCTGAAATCTTAAAATTTCCATAGAATCGTCCAAATGTAAATTGAAATCTATATTTATATACTGAAAAATCAGAAAAAAATCACTGATTGCTATGGTATTGGTTTTAGAGATATACCTTGCAAAATGACGGAGTTATGACCAAAAAACTAATCTGAGAGGCGTTCTGAATTCTTAAAATTTCCATAAAATCGTCAAATGTAAATTGAAATCTATATTTATATACTCAAAAATCAGAAAAAATCACTGATTGCTATGGTATTGGTTTTAGAGATATACCTTGCAAAATGACGGAGTTATGACCAAAAAACTAATCTGAGAATCGTTCTGAATTCTTGAAATTTCCATAGAATCGTCCAAATGTAAATTGAAATCTATATTTATATACTCAAAAATCAGAAAAAAATCACTGATTGCTATGGTATTGGATTTAGAGATATATCTTGCAAAATGACGGAGTTATGACCAAAAAACTAATCTGAGAGGCGTTCTGAAACCTTAAAATTTCCATAAAATCGTCCAAATGTAAATTGAAATCTATGTATATATACTGAAAAATCAGAAAAAAATCACTGATTGCTATGGTATTGGATTTAGAGATATATCTTGCAAAATGACGAAGTTATGACCAATAAACGATTCTGAGAGGCGTTCTGAATTCCTAACATTTCCATAAAATCGTCCAAATATAAATTGAAATCTATATATATATACTGAAAAATCAGAAAAAAATCACTGATTGCTATGGTATTGGATTTAGAGATATATCTTGCAAAATGACGGAGTTATGACCAAAAAACTAATCTGAGAGGCGTTCTGAAACCTTAAAATTTCCATAAAATCGTCCAAATGTAAATTGAAATCTATATTTATATACTGAAAAATCAGAAAAAAATCACTGATTGCTATGGTATTGGATTTAGAGATATATCTTGCAAAATGACGGAGTTATGACCAAAAAACTAATCTGAGAGGCGTTCTGAAACCTTAAAATTTCCATAAAATCGTCTAAATGTAAATTGAAATCTATGTATATATACTGAAAAATCAGAAAAAAATCACTGATTTCTATGGTATTGGATTTAGAGATATATCTTGCAAAATGACGGAGTTATGACCAAAAAACTAATCTGAGAGGCGTTCTGAAACATTAAAATTTCCATAAAATCGTCCAAATGTAAATTGAAATCTATATTTATATACTGAAAAATCAGAAAAAAATCACTGATTGCTATGGTATTGGATTTAGATATATCTTGCAAAATGACGGAGTTATGACCAAAAAACTAATCTGAGAGGCGTTCTGAAATCTTAAAATTTCCATAAAATCGTCCAAATGTAAATTGAAATCTATGTATATATACTGAAAAATCAGAAAAAAATCACTGATTGCTATGGTATTGGATTTAGAGATATATCTTGCAAAATGACGGAGTTATGACCAAAAAACTAATCTGAGAGGCGTTCTGAAACATTAAAATTTCCATAAAATCGTCCAAATGTAAATTGAAATCTATATTTATATACTGAAAAATCAGAAAAAAATCACTGATTGCTATGGTATTGGATTTAGAGATATATCTTGCAAAATGACGGAGTTATGACCAAAAAACTAATCTGAGAGGCATTCTGAAACCTTAAAATTTCCATAAAATCGTCCAAATGAAAATTGAAATCTATATTTATATACTGAAAAATCAGAAAAAAATCACTGATTGCTATGGTATTGGTTTTAGAGATATACCTTGCAAAATGACGGAGTTATGACCAAAAAACTAATCTGAGAGGCGTTCTGAAATCTTAAAATTTCCATAGAATCGTCCAAATGTAAATTGAAATCTATATTTTTATACTGAAAAATCAGAAAAAAATCACTGATTGCTATGGTATTGGTTTTAGAGATATATCTTGCAAAATGACGGAGTTATGACCAAAAAACTAATCTGAGAGGCGTTCTGAAATCTTAAAATTTCCATAAAATCGTCCAAATGTAAATTGAAATCTATGTATATATACTGAAAAATCAGAAAAAAATCACTGATTGCTATGGTATTGGATTTAGAGATATATCTTGCAAAATGACGGAGTTATGACCAAAAAACTAATCTGAGAGGCGTTCTGAAACATTAAAATTTCCATAAAATCGTCCAAATGTAAATTGAAATCTATATTTATATACTGAAAAATCAGAAAAAAATCACTGATTGCTATGGTATTGGATTTAGAGATATATCTTGCAAAATGACGGAGTTATGACCAAAAAACTAATCTGAGAGGCATTCTGAAACCTTAAAATTTCCATAAAATCGTCCAAATGAAAATTGAAATCTATATTTATATACTGAAAAATCAGAAAAAAATCACTGATTGCTATGGTATTGGTTTTAGAGATATACCTTGCAAAATGACGGAGTTATGACCAAAAAACTAATCTGAGAGGCGTTCTGAAATCTTAAAATTTCCATAGAATCGTCCAAATGTAAATTGAAATCTATATTTTTATACTGAAAAATCAGAAAAAAATCACTGATTGCTATGGTATTGGTTTTAGAGATATATCTTGCAAAATGACGGAGTTATGACCAAAAAACGAATCTGAGAGGCGTTCTGAAATCTTAAAATTTCCATAGAATCGTCCAAATGTAAATTGAAATCTATATTTATATACTGAAAAATCAGAAAAAAATCACTGATTGCTATGGTATTGGTTTTAGAGATATACCTTGCAAAATGACGGAGTTATGACCAAAAAACTAATCTGAGAGGCGTTCTGAATTCTTAAAATTTCCATAAAATCGTCAAATGTAAATTGAAATCTATATTTATATACTCAAAAATCAGAAAAAATCACTGATTGCTATGGTATTGGTTTTAGAGATATACCTTGCAAAATGACGGAGTTATGACCAAAAAACTAATCTGAGAATCGTTCTGAATTCTTAAAATTTCCATAGAATCGTCCAAATGTAAATTGAAATCTATATTTATATACTGAAAAATCAGAAAAAAATCACTGATTGCTATGGTATTGGATTTAGAGATATATCTTGCAAAATGACGGAGTTATGATCAAAAAACGATTCTGAGAGGCGTTCTGAATACCTAAAATTTCCATAAAATCGTCCAAATGTAAATTGAAATCTATATTTATATACTGAAAAATCAGAAAAAAATCACTGATTGCTATGGTATTGGATTTAGAGATACATCTTGCAAAATGACGGAGTTATGACCAAAAAACTAATCTGAGAGGCGTTCTGAAACCTTAAAATTTCCATAAAATCGTCTAAATGTAAATTGAAATCTATGTATATATACTGAAAAATCAGAAAAAAATCACTGATTGCTATGGTATTGGATTTAGAGATATATCTTGCAAAATGACGGAGTTATGACCAAAAAACGATTCTGAGAGGCGTTCTGAATTCTTAAAATTTCCATAAAATCGTTCAAATGTAAATGTAAATCTATATATATATACTGGAAAATCAGAAAAAAATCACTGATTGCTATGGTATTGGATTTAGAGATATATCTTGCAAAATGACGGAGTTATGACCAAAAAACTAATCTGAGAGGCGTTCTGAAACCTTAAAATTTCCATAAAATCGTCCAAATGTAAATTGAAATCTATGTATATATACTGAAAAATCAGAAAAAAATCACTGATTGCTATGGTATTGGATTTAGAGATATATCTTGCAAAATGACGGAGTTATGACCAAAAAACTAATCTGAGAGGCGTTCTGAAACATTAAAATTTCCATAAAATCGTCCAAATGTAAATTGAAATCTATATTTATATACTGAAAAATCAGAAAAAAATCACTGATTGCTATGGTATTGGATTTAGAGATATATCTTGCAAAATGACGGAGTTATGACCAAAAAACTAATCTGAGAGGCATTCTGAAACCTTAAAATTTCCATAAAATCGTCCAAATGTAAATTGAAATCTATATTTATATACTGAAAAATCAGAAAAAAATCACTGATTGCTATGGTATTGGTTTTAGAGATATACCTTGCAAAATGACGGAGTTATGACCAAAAAACTAATCTGAGAGGCGTACTGAATTCTCAAAATTTCCATAAAATCGTCCAAATTTAAATTGAAATCTATATTTATATACTGAAAAATCAGAAAAAAATCACTGATTGCTATGATATTGGTTTTATAGATATATCTTGCAAAATGACGGAGTTATGACCAAAAAACTAATCTGAGAGGCGTTCTGAAATCTTAAAATTTCCATAGAATCGTCCAAATGTAAATTGAAATCTATATTTATATACTGAAAAATCAGAAAAAAATCACTGATTGCTATGGTATTGGTTTTAGAGATATACCTTGCAAAATGACGGAGTTATGACCAAAAAACTAATCTGAGAGGCGTTCTGAATTCTTAAAATTTCCATAAAATCGTCAAATGTAAATTGAAATCTATATTTATATACTCAAAAATCAGAAAAAATCACTGATTGCTATGGTATTGGTTTTAGAGATATACCTTGCAAAATGACGGAGTTATGACCAAAAAACTAATCTGAGAATCGTTCTGAATTCTTAAAATTTCCATAGAATCGTCCAAATGTAAATTGAAATCTATATTTATATACTCAAAAATCAGAAAAAAATCACTGATTGCTATGGTATTGGTATTAGAGATATACCTTGCAAAATGACGGAGTTATGACCAAAAAACTAATCTGAGAGGCATTCTGAAACCTTAAAATTTCCATAAAATCGTCCAAATGTAAATTGAAATCTATATTTATATACTGAAAAATCAGAAAAAAATCACTGATTGCTATGGTATTGGTTTTAGAGATATACCTTGCAAAATGACGGAGTTATGACCAAAAAACTAATCTGAGAGGCCTACTGAATTCTCAAAATTTCCATAAAATCGTCCAAATTTAAATTGAAATCTATATTTATATACTGAAAAATCAGAAAAAAATCACTGATTGCTATGGTATTGGATTTAGAGATATATCTTGCAAAATGACGGAGTTATGACCAAAAAACTAATCTGAGAGGCGTTCTGAAACATTAAAATTTCCATAAAATCGTCCAAATGTAAATTGAAATCTATATTTATATACTGAAAAATCAGAAAAAAATCACTGATTGCTATGGTATTGGATTTAGAGATATATCTTGCAAAATGACGGAGTTATGACCAAAAAACTAATCTGAGAGGCATTCTGAAACCTTAAAATTTCCATAAAATCGTCCAAATGTAAATTGAAATCTATATTTATATACTGAAAAATCAGAAAAAAATCACTGATTGCTATGGTATTGGTTTTAGAGATATACCTTGCAAAATGACGGAGTTATGACCAAAAAACTAATCTGAGAGGCGTACTGAATTCTCAAAATTTCCATAAAATCGTCCAAATTTAAATTGAAATCTATATTTATATACTGAAAAATCAGAAAAAAATCACTGATTGCTATGATATTGGTTTTATAGATATATCTTGCAAAATGACGGAGTTATGACCAAAAAACTAATCTGAGAGGCGTTCTGAAATCTTAAAATTTCCATAGAATCGTCCAAATGTAAATTGAAATCTATATTTTTATACTGAAAAATCAGAAAAAAATCACTGATTGCTATGGTATTGGTTTTAGAGATATATCTTGCAAAATGACGGAGTTATGACCAAAAAACGAATCTGAGAGGCGTTCTGAAATCTTAAAATTTCCATAGAATCGTCCAAATGTAAATTGAAATCTATATTTATATACTGAAAAATCAGAAAAAAATCACTGATTGCTATGGTATTGGTTTTAGAGATATACCTTGCAAAATGACGGAGTTATGACCAAAAAACTAATCTGAGAGGCGTTCTGAATTCTTAAAATTTCCATAAAATCGTCAAATGTAAATTGAAATCTATATTTATATACTCAAAAATCAGAAAAAATCACTGATTGCTATGGTATTGGTTTTAGAGATATACCTTGCAAAATGACGGAGTTATGACCAAAAAACTAATCTGAGAATCGTTCTGAATTCTTAAAATTTCCATAGAATCGTCCAAATGTAAATTGAAATCTATATTTATATACTCAAAAATCAGAAAAAAATCACTGATTGCTATGGTATTGGTATTAGAGATATACCTTGCAAAATGACGGAGTTATGACCAAAAAACTAATCTGAGAGGCATTCTGAAACCTTAAAATTTCCATAAAATCGTCCAAATGTAAATTGAAATCTATATTTATATACTGAAAAATCAGAAAAAAATCACTGATTGCTATGGTATTGGTTTTAGAGATATACCTTGCAAAATGACGGAGTTATGACCAAAAAACTAATCTGAGAGGCGTACTGAATTCTCAAAATTTCCATAAAATCGTCCAAATTTAAATTGAAATCTATATTTATATACTGAAAAATCAGAAAAAAATCACTGATTGCTAGGATATTGGTTTTATAGATATATCTTGCAAAATGACGGAGTTATGACCAAAAAACTAATCTGAGAGGCGTTCTGAAATCTTAAAATTTCCATAGAATCGTCCAAATGTAAATTGAAATCTATATTTTTATACTGAAAAATCAGAAAAAAATCACTGATTGCTATGGTATTGGTTTTAGAGATATATCTTGCAAAATGACGGAGTTATGACCAAAAAACGAATCTGAGAGGCGTTCTGAAATCTTAAAATTTCCATAGAATCGTCCAAATGTAAATTGAAATCTATATTTATATACTGAAAAATCAGAAAAAAATCACTGATTGCTATGGTATTGGTTTTAGAGATATACCTTGCAAAATGACGGAGTTATGACCAAAAAACTAATCTGAGAGGCGTTCTGAATTCTTAAAATTTCCATAAAATCGTCAAATGTAAATTGAAATCTATATTTATATACTCAAAAATCAGAAAAAATCACTGATTGCTATGGTATTGGTTTTAGAGATATACCTTGCAAAATGACGGAGTTATGACCAAAAAACGATTCTGAGAGGCGTTCTGAATACCTAAAATTTCCATAAAATCGTCCAAATGTAAATTGAAATCTATATTTATATACTGAAAAATCAGAAAAAAATCACTGATTGCTATGGTATTGGTTTTAGAGATATATCTTGCAAAATGACGGAGTTATGACCAAAAAACGATTCTGAGAGGCGTTCTGAATACCTAAAATTTCCATAAAATCGTCCAAATGTAAATTGAAATCTATATTTATATACTGAAAAATCAGAAAAAAATCACTGATTGCTATGGTATTGGATTTAGAGATATATCTTGCAAAATGACGGAGTTATGACCAAAAAACTAATCTGAGAGGCGTTCTGAAACCTTAAAATTTCCATAAAATCGTCTAAATGTAAATTGAAATCTATGTATATATACTGAAAAATCAGAAAAAAATCACTGATTGCTATGGTATTGGATTTAGAGATATATCTTGCAAAATGACGGAGTTATGACCAAAAAACTAATCTGAGAGGCGTTCTGAAACCTTAAAATTTCCATAGAATCGTCCAAATGTAAATTGAAATCAATATTTATATTCTGAAAAATCAGAAAAAAATCACTGATTGCTATGGTATTGGTTTTAGAGATATATCTTGCAAAATGACGGAGTAATGACCAAAAAACGAATCTGAGAGGCGTTCTGAATTCTTTAAATTTCCATAAAATCGTCCAAATGTAAATTGAAATCTATATTTATATATTGAAAAATCAGAAAAAAATCACTGATTGCTATGGTATTGGTTTTAGAGATATATCTTGCAAAATGACGGAGTTATGACCAATAAACGATTCTGAGAGGCGTTCTCAAACATTAAAATGTCCATAGAATCGTCCAAATGTAAATTGAAATCTATATTTATATACTGAAAAATCAGAAAAAAATCACTGATTGCTATGGTATTGGTTTTAGAGATATACCTTGCAAAATGACGGAGTTATGACCAAAAAACGATTCTGAGAGGCGTTCTGAATTCTTAAAATTTCCATAAAATCGTTCAAATGTAAATGTAAATCTATATATATATACTGAAAAATCAGAAAAAAATCACTGATTGCTGTGGTATTGGATTTAGAGATATATCTTGCAAAATGACGGAGTTATGACCAAAAAACTAATCTGAGAATCGTTCTGAATTCTTAAAATTTCCATAGAATCGTCCAAATGTAAATTGAAATCTATATTTATATACTCAAAAATCAGAAAAAAATCACTGATTGCTATGGTATTGGTTTTAGAGATATACCTTGCAAAATGACGGAGTTATGACCAAAAAACTAATCTGAGAATCGTTCTGAATTCTTAAAATTTCCATAGAATCGTCCAAATGTAAATTGAAATCTATATTTATATACTGAAAAATCCGAAAAAAATCACTGATTGCTATGGTATTGGTTTTAGAGATATATCTTGCAAAATGACGGAGTTATGACCAAAAAACGATTCTGAGAGGCGTTCTGAAACCTTAAAATTTCCATAGAATCGTCCAAATGTAAATTGAAATCAATATTTATATTCTGAAAAATCAGAAAAAAATCACTGATTGCTATGGTATTGGTTTTAGAGATATATCTTGCAAAATGACGGAGTAATGACCAAAAAACGAATCTGAGAGGCGTTCTGAATTCTTTAAATTTCCATAAAATCGTCCAAATGTAAATTGAAATCTATATTTATATATTGAAAAATCAGAAAAAAATCACTGATTGCTATGGTATTGGTTTTAGAGATATATCTTGCAAAATGACGGAGTTATGACCAATAAACGATTCTGAGAGGCGTTCTCAAACATTAAAATGTCCATAGAATCGTCCAAATGTAAATTGAAATCTATATTTATATACTGAAAAATCAGAAAAAAATCACTGATTGCTATGGTATTGGTTTTAGAGATATACCTTGCAAAATGACGGAGTTATGACCAAAAAACTAATCTGAGAGGCGTACTGAATTCTCAAAATTTCCATAAAATCGTCCAAATTTAAATTGAAATCTATTTTTATATACTGAAAAATCAGAAAAAAATCACTGATTGCTATGATATTGGTTTTATAGATATATCTTGCAAAATGACGGAGTTATGACCAAAAAACTAATCTGAGAGGCGTTCTGAAATCTTAAAATTTCCATAGAATCGTCCAAATGTAAATTGAAATCTATATTTTTATACTGAAAAATCAGAAAAAAATCACTGATTGCTATGGTATTGGTTTTAGAGATATATCTTGCAAAATGACGGAGTTATGACCAAAAAACGAATCTGAGAGGCGTTCTGAAATCTTAAAATTTCCATAGAATCGTCCAAATGTAAATTGAAATCTATATTTATATACTGAAAAATCAGAAAAAAATCACTGATTGCTATGGTATTGGTTTTAGAGATATACCTTGCAAAATGACGGAGTTATGACCAAAAAACTAATCTGAGAGGCGTTCTGAATTCTTAAAATTTCCATAAAATCGTCAAATGTAAATTGAAATCTATATTTATATACTCAAAAATCAGAAAAAATCACTGATTGCTATGGTATTGGTTTTAGAGATATACCTTGCAAAATGACGGAGTTATGACCAAAAAACTAATCTGAGAATCGTTC
>JASXSY010002817.1:0-32477 GCA_034509805.1 Sipha maydis
ATAAAAATAATAAATGTTATAAAAAACAGAAAAATCACAACCAACGCAAAAACTTTTTCAAAAGTTTTAATGTTTTATCAACATATTAATTCCATATTTTGAAATTAAGTTGTTTTCCTATACAAAGGTCAAAAGCAAAATAACAAAATCAAAACCTTCAAGATCATCTTGTTTGTAATCACAATTGTTATTAAGTAGCTTCAACTTTTTGAAGACAAATATCAGTTAAATCAAGGCTGGGCCTTGATATTTTTTATTCGTTAAGTTATCTAAGAAAAATTATTTAAATTAAAAGTTAACCAATATATTTTTTCAACTTCGTTAAATTAAAAATTAATGTATATTTTATCCATTTATAAAATTAACTTGATTAAAAAAAAAAAAATGTACACTTTCTTACCGGTAATAAAATAGCATTTCTATAAATTATATCGATTTAGAGGTTGTTTTACGCTGCTCGGAGTTATGCCCACATTTAGAAGTTAGAGCTTTGAGTATCTGATCAATTCTTCCATCATTCATCAAAGAGATAGCTAGAGTTGAAACAATCTGTACTTTTTTAACCATTAAAAATGTAAGTACAAATGTTGAATTGGAGTATTTTTATAAATAAAAGTGGTGTTATATTATTAATATAATACTTCAATATATGGTATATCCGTAATAAATCTATTTGCTTCTACTATTTTTTTATGAATAATTTAAGAATAATCTTCATTGAACACATAAAAAATGTCAAATTAATTACCTAAATTAATTCTTCTCATATCAATTATTTTATCAATTATTATTATACAAACTATTGTACTTATTTTTGTAACACAGCAATACTCAATAGGTATTTTCTTAGTTATGGTTACTATTTATTATAAAATATATTAAATTAGAAACATTTAAAGACTTTTTAGTTTTTATTTTGAACTTATATTAAAATGTATTGTTTTAACTACCTATAGTTTTTAAATGTAAACACAATATAATTATATAATGCATATAATTACATACAAATGTTCAACCATGTGCTATCCTAAATCAACTATTTTGTGTTATATATAATTTCTAAAAATTTACAAGGAAGGTTCTTTGTAGCAAAACAAAATTATACGAATAAACAGTTTTTACAAAAATGAAACTTAATTTTTTCATTTCTGTATAAAATGAACTTGAAGTTAACAAGTTATATACATAAAAAAAACTAATTAAGTTAAAAGTTAGTTTTGAGATAAAATTATAAATAACTAACTTAGTTAATATTAACTTAATCTTTAAACTTAATTTTAATTTGTAACTCGTTAATGTCCAGCCTCGAGTAAAATATTTAAAAAAATAATGGAAATTGTAGGCCAAAATATATAAATTTTCCAATTAGGATTTTTTTTTTAATATTAATTATTAAATAAATACTTATATAATAATTTTTTTTCATTTTTATCATTATTATAATATGATACCGCATTATATTATAAAATTAAATTTTCATATATTTCATTGTATTTCATTCATTCTAAAGCCAGGTCTATATTATATCCTAGCGTCTTGTAGAGTTCAATGAATTTAATTTGTTAATAACGACCTATTAAGATTTTGTTATACACGCATTCGATGTACGCTAACGAAATGTCGTGTTGTGAAACGGTAACTAAAATTAGTCCGGGTTAAAGATATGAACAATTAAATTACAAGGTATTTGAGTTCAAACAAAACGATTGACAAAGTTATGGAAATAATATGCAATTAATACGTTTTTTGATATTACAAACCATTCAATATGACTTGAGAATGCAAAAAAACAAATTATTTTTATGGTATTATTATAAGTAAAATTAATTAAATCAATAATCTACTACATTTGATAGTATGTTTATTTGATATCAGTAAATAATTTTGTTGAGCTATTGTCCAAAAATATAATAATCGTTTTTTGTGTATTTTCAAACTATTTCATCAATTTTTGGGTACAATAATAATAATATGCATAAATTACATAAATGAATAGAAAGTATTTTATACAAATATAATTGTTACAATTATATTTACAAATAAATTTGAAACATTGATGCATTGAGGTTTTATATTTTTACTTTGTATATAAATACTGTAAATATATTTAATACATTAAATAGGTTGTGAACATAAAATCCTCATAGAATTTATAGTTTTAGGTTATATCTTTATTATTTATGAGTTTTTCAATAATACTGATTTCGTTATTAGTTAAAATACAGATTTTGATGCTCTAAAAAATTGAAAATAATTCATAATAAATTCGGCAAACAAAGCATCAAGCATGTAAAATTTACTTAAGATTGGAAAATTTCCCAATCAACCAAAACATTTTACACTAAGTAAGAAACAATTATAAATAATTATAGATAATATATTTTTATATTATAAAAAATAAAATTCCAACTCTTAACCATTTTGTTTATATTTATCTTAGTCAATGGTTTACATGCAATTTAGAACATATGACTTATAAAAACGTAAGTAAAAACTGAAAGAGAAAAAAATCGTCTTAAATAAGTATTTTGATACTATATTCGTAGTTCATTTATACTACACATGTCATAATAAAACACAAAGGAAAATTATTTTCATTTTAATTGGTGGCCATTTTGTTCAAATGATAAAAATCATAGTATGATTATTGTAATTAATAATTGTATACCATAGATCTTTAAAAAGTTTGCCAGTAATAATAATAAGTTCATTCATAACACTTTTTATGTATAGCTTTAAAGGCTTTGTTCTATAACCGTTAACGTATTACGTCTAACTCCAAAACATACGTTCACATGTACAATTGCGATGTATATATTCTTTTGACATTTTGAAAAAAATGTTTGTAAACCCATGTCCCACATGTATATGTTATTTTCTTTAGTGCGACTCCGTATGAGCTTTTTTTTATCATCACTCTCATAATATGATGGTGTAAGTCTTAAGACACAACTCGCAAGAAATTATAGAGGTTTCCCAGTGTGAGTTTACATATGTTATTTGAAGAAACACTTTTGAGAAAATTATTTCGAACCGAACTCGATCGAAAAGAATTTTTTCAAGTGTGTGTAAGCATAATTTCGTAGTGCTAAAAAATGATGAAATGCATAACTTGTACGAATGATAATTTTTCTCCTGTGTTATATTCGCAGTACGTATTTCCGATTGGTATTATATTAAAAACAAGCACAGTTAACTTGAATACAGAAATTCAGCCACTTGAGTTCGTACTAGTTAGACAATTATTTTCACTGTTTCATTCGTTGTGGGACCGTCCGGTTATTTTCATCGGCACCAGGTATCGTAATAAATTCGTCCTTTGCGACTCAACGTAAGAAGATGAAAGGAATAATAATAATTACAATGAATGTTTATTTAATGCTAATGTTGTACACGAACTGACTGCCTTACATTGGACGGTGTCAGTCGTATGTACAAACGCTTACTCTGCATTAAACCACCGGCAATGCATAAGTAATATGAACGTACTAATAATAATATAATATAATATGGCGTCCATAAAATTCATATTAAACTAAAAATAAAATTTTCTTAAACTAAACAGTCCAAATAATGACACATTTTACTGTATTGTAACAGAAAATATTTTCATACGGTTGGTATAAGCGATAAATCGATATTGTATTTTAAAGAAAAAAATACTGTTGCCGCTTCAGAATTGGTCGAAGTTCACACCATTAATCGATTAATTAATACTCATGATAAACTTCAGTTCAATAACGGTATATGATATATATATATGTATATCGTATATATATTTTTAGAACCAGGGCTGTCGAGTGCTTTTGATGACCCCGGGGTTGATCGGTTCCAGGCCCCTTACACTCGTTTGGCCAAGATGTACATACTACTTGTATATACTTTAGTACAGTAAAATATTAAAATTTGCATATTTTGCTTCAGCAAAGTACGGGCTCCGGAACTCTAGCCCTCACTGCCCCACCCTCTCGTCGGCCATGTTTAGAATCACAATCATCTCAATATTAGAGTTGATACTATTATAATCCATTCGAACCGTGATCAAAATGTTTCTACAAATAAATTAATGCAACTAGTGAATAATCTCAACGTTGATTTATTCTCAAATGTTTCAATCAATTATTTTAATTCACACATAAATAATTTATTTAGTTTAAGATTTTTAAGTGTATTTACAAGTTATTATGAATTATGTAAATGTATATTTCCAAATTGTAAATTAGTTTTAAATGTTAAATGTCCTTCGTTATAATTAAGAACACATTACACTTGACGTAAGCATTTTAATGATTGTGATTGGACATTACCCGATTCAATTATAAATAAATAAAGTAATTCAATATTAGATACTGTGGTATTAAAATGTACAATATGATAATAGAAATCCATACAATTTAATTGTTTTTAAAAACATCCAACATACAAAAACATACATATTTTTTATATATTACAACGATTTATATATTTTATAAGTGATAATTACTTATATTAAACATATATTTCAAGTTGATTATATGTATATGTTATGAGTAACGTTAATATTTGGCTAATATCAGTATTATCCATGCACGTCAGATAATATGTAATTTTTCGTATATAAATATGAAATACCAACTCTATCCAGATAATGCTAGAAAAAAAAAAAAATTGTTAGCATTCTGTATACTGAAGTGTCACGATAATATATTTAATTTATAATTTATTTTAACGATATTGAGGGAAAAAAGGGGCTATAGATTACTTGGTAAGTATAGTATATTAATTGGACGATTTTTTAAATTATAATTGTGTATGCTATAAAAATACAATACACGATGCCGATTAGTAGTAAGTCTACATATTTTCACATGTTATATTTATGAGTGCTATATTGTGTTTAAACGTTTTTGTTTTTGTTTAATAAGAATGGAAACAAAAACAAAATTTTATTGTCTATTCGAAAAACTACTTTCTGGAAAACAAGAAGATAATTTTATTTATAAAATGAAATATATTGAAATATAATAAATTAATTGAATGGTGGCAAGAAATCTCCTAGTTAGATGTGATATGTTTGTATACTAAAAATAATCTATAATTACTAATTACTTATTGTATTTTACTATATTTGATTTTTTTTTTTTTTTTTTAATTGATATTTTTATGTTTCAAAAATTACACATTGGCCAACGTGCATAGATAATGCCGACATTAGCCAAATAATTTCGAAATTGGCCAAATTTTAATATTACCCGTAATATATATATATTTATGTTTATATTTATAACTAATGTGTATTAATGTTAATTTAAATGTATATTTTCTAGGATGACTAGCAAGAAAAAAAACAAATCAAAGCACAAAAAAAAGAAAGGCAATTTTTATAACGCAGATGATAGCCTGCGGATACTTTTACAAGATGAAGCATTAGTGTACTGTAAAATGGAAAACTACGAAAAAGCTATTCGACAATACACTGCGGTAAATATATTTTTCAATGACAGTTTGGGTATTGTATGAAATTTCAATCAGTTATACTATAAAGTCGTCCGAATTTGTTGAACATTCAATAGGTAAACACTCTTGCAAATAATCACAGAAATATATCTCACATTTAACTACATGACCACCCAAGCCCTCAAATCATGTTACCTTATCTTATAATAGTTAAAAATACTCAATGTCGACTCATGAAAAAATGGTTGTGAACTTGGTAATAAATAGTAGTTTAACTAAAAAACAATGAAAGTAAGTAACATCAAAATCTGATTTTAAGTTCTAAATTATATTTTGTCGCTGAATAGTCTTTTTGTGTTTATTTAGTTGATTATACTTAATAAAATGAATGTAATAAAAAAACTATATTAGTTTTGTTTAAAAAAATATGGATAACAAATAATTACATATTTTATTACGTGAATCACATAATAAGAGATGTCACTCATCGGTACTGCCCAACATATAGTTAAATTGGGTTACCATGTTGTAGATGAGGGACATATATTTATTTTTTATTCATTTCATTTATCAAAGTGATGTAAGTCACGATTCCACTTTTTCTGTGATTTTCGAAGGGGTCCACTTAGAATACGATTTAAAAAAATCATTATTATAATAAAGTTAGAATCCAATATAAGTTTTACGTGAACGCATTTAAAACGCAGTTAAGCAACTTTGTTTGTAGTTTTTATTTAAGTCATGGAGTAGAACTTGCATTCGTTATACATCAAAGGATACCTGTGGTAGTAAAATGATTACTTAATGAGACAAATACTTAGGGGTATGACCAGGTCCCAGAAATAAACACTATAAAACCAAAGTGGCCTAGTTATGGTTTTGCATAGAAATACTTTTAATTTAATTTTGCGTTTGAACTTCGAGAGAGGTTAAAAAATAACATTCTACTGAGAATTATTTATTTAAAAGAAGACTAAAAATGCAATCATATTGACAAGGACAATTTATCTTATCAGTTCCTTCACTATAAATTATGTAAATGGGCTTACTGCCAAAATATATAATAATGACTCACAATTTTGAAACACTTGCATGCGATTTTAATTGAATATAATTTTGGATTATAGCCATAATACAAATTAATTTTTCAAGCACACTTCAAATTCACGGTGAACATAAGCTTAAAAAACATTTTCAGATTATTTAAAATTATATGTAGATAAAGTGGAGCCTAATTATTTTTCCAATTCAAGTAATAATTTAATCATTGGTTTTCAGCAATTTGTACTTTTCAAAATTTTAATAAAATAGATATTTATATTAAAAGAAACAAACGATAGTAATCTATGTATTATATTTTAGTTTCAAAAAATATGATCCAACAGGAACTTTAAAGGAAATAAAAAAAAATATATAAAATATTATTATAGAAGAGTGCGAAAAGCATGTTTTGAATAATAATTGAAATTTCATTCGTTTGAATTCTAGTATTCCATAGTTATTTTTTATTTTAAACAGTGATTCGTTAATCATCATGTACATGTACAGTGGCGTATTTTAGGGGGGTTAATGGATGTCTTCCATGTCTAGACAACCCCCTACTTTAAAAGTCCTAATATATTGGACATTAGAGTTTCATCGTAACCTTCAACTTTTCTATTATACTATTTACATGAGTTTCAAATATAAAACTTTTTGTCAATTCCTAATATAGTTAATTGTTAAGAAGTAAGGTCAATGTTTTTCACAACAGTAAACAATTCTAAAAATGCTGTTTGTGAAGTTGAATAAATGTTAGACACTCCCCGAGAAATCACCAATAATATGCCACTGTACATGTACAGAATCAAAGACGGTGAACCACCACTCGTAATCAGTGGTGTGGTGAACAATGTTTGCATAATGCATTTGCTTAGCCCTAGAAATGTTTCAAGAGAGTGGGTATTTCTTGGGCCATGTATTTATGAACATATTTTACTGAACCAATTAAATTAGTCAGTTCATTGCATACATTGAAAAATAATAAAATATGCACTTACATATTTTTATGTATCAGTCATTGGAGTCGATTGATATTTGTAATTATTTTATGCTTGAATTTGTGCGGAAAAATTGTAATTAATAATTTATACCCATAACATATATATATATCAATCGGTATAGGTATAGGTAGTGTGTAGATCATTATTTTAATACGATTATAAATACGGTCCCTGCGCGGCCGTTGTACACCGTGCCCTGCGAAATCGGTTGGGACACGCCATCCTCGCGCGTTGATGTGACGACTGGCCGTGCTAAACACAGCACACCCATTGGCGATTGGTGGGGTGGCGATGTTATTACCACTTGCCATGTCACGATCGCATAATACGGTAATGCATTGTAATGCATAATAGCCGTGACGCGAAAAATTCGATTTTTACCGATTCCACATTACGGTTTAACACCGTCGCTCGCACGCCATCCGTATCGTCGCCACCGAATTATATTAACACAGTATTATCCCCCCTCCCCCGTACCCACCTAACCCGCAAACCACACACACATACACATACACACACACACACACACACACACACACACACACACACATACACACACACACACACACACACACATCACGTATAATATCACACACAACGCGCGCGCTCAACGCCGAGCGCCTGACCGTACTAAGCGGGTGCGGTATCGTGGTTGCCACGGCGACGGCTCGAATAGGTGTTGAATCGACATCATTTTTTCGCGTTTACCGATCGCTTAGTGCCCCCGGGCCCGTTATCGGTGTCTCCAGTTATCGTCGGCCGCGGGGGCGTCCGTTTCGGTCTTACGTCCGAGTGCCCCGGGGCCCGTGGACGCGTGGTCGCGACTCGACGGGCGGGCGAGACGGCTCCGCGATGGCCGGGATGGGCGACACGTCGGGCGACATACAGCCGAGGAGCGACCACGCCAAGGACATACTGCAGATGACCCGCGACTCGGAAATGATGCAGAGCTACGTGCGCGTGGTCAAGGTGGACGATTCGGACGACGGCGGCGACGGCGTGGGCGGTGCGGCCGCCTGCGTCGGCGGCGAGGGCAGCGGTTGCGGCGGTGGCGGCAGCTCCGAGTCGGACGACGTGGTCGCGACCGGAGCGGCGTGCTTGCCGGGGGTCGGCTCGGGCGACGGTCGACGCGACGGAAGGGGCCGGGTGCCGGTGGCCGGAAGGAGGCGCAGGAAGCGCAAGGGCGGTGGCGCGGGCGGCGGCGGTAGCGGTAGCAATTACGTTGGCGGTGGCGGTGGCGGCGGCGGTGGCGGCGGCGGCGGCGGCGTGACCACGACGTTCGACGAGTTGACCGAAGAGTTCAAGACGCGCAAATCGGGCACGGGCGGCGGCGGCGGCGGAACGGGCCTGGGCTTCGGCGGCGGCTGGGCGAGGCGGCACAAGCGCGACTCACGGTCCCGGCTGCTCGAAGAGGTGTACACGGACAAGGACCGCGCGGCCGCCGTGAACCTGGGCACGCGCGACATCAAGGCGTCGTTGCGCATGAAGCGCCGGCAGGACCGCAGCCGCACGCTGCACATACCGTCCACGGCCGAGTCGCCCACGCTGCTGGCCCTAGCCCGGCACTGCGTCAACGACGTCCGCGTGTCGCTCGAGTTCATCGACAAGGTTAGAGGGGCTGGAGCGCGATAAAGGTACGGTTTCCTAGACGCGACCAGTCGCGGAGACCTGTCGCTGGTACGTGCTGGTTTCCTAGGCGCGATTGGTCGCCGCGACCCGTCCCCGGTGACGTGAAAAAAAACCGTCATATTCTGTATCAGTATCATTGTGATTTTTCGTGCAGTGAGGGCTAGTGTTTCCGAGTTAAATTTTATACTTGGTATGATCATGAATACAATTATTAACGGTGTTAGCAATATCCAACCAAATATAATCCTTATGTTCTGCATCTTTATATTTGTTGTGAGACAGATCGAACAATTCAACATTTTTGCGAATCATTTCGATCAGTTGTTCTTCTTCTTGCCCCGAAAAATTCAATTTGACCATATTGATGCACGTGACAATCGAAATTCACTGCCCAAGAATTGTTTTGCGATTGAAATAAATCGACGGTCGCGCGCGACAGTCGCAATGCACCGCTCTCGAACCAGTAGTGTCGCCGGTCGCCACGATAAAGTTCAGTCGCGCGTTGGAAACCAGTTAATAGGAATTACATATTAACAGTCAGACGGCGACCGGTCGCGCCTAGAAACCGTACCTTAACTGAGCGACCCGGAAAACGGTTTATCTCGTCCGGCGTGCTCGAGTGCTCGGTTTCGCTCAAAGGTTGACGTTAAACCGAGCCCCGTCGCGTGATACGCATCCGGGATATTACATTTCGGGTCGACGCGTCGTCGGTTTCGCAGACAACCGATTACAAGAAAAAATAAATAAAACCGTTTTCTCGAGTAACTAGCGTTTAATTGCTATGGTTTCTGGTTTCGTCCGGTGAGAGATTCGCGAGGTTTCTATCCGGATACGTTCGAAGTACCGAGGTAGAGGTGCTGAGGTTGTTGGACATCTGTTTACATGTGCACACAACGGATCGCGACTCGTACGGGCCTACGCACGGAATAGCGACAGGCGCGGGAGTCGGGCGGCAGGACGAATGTTCGACTTCACGGGCGTGCGCGCGAACCGGTCGCGTAAGAACGCGTGTCACGCGCCTCTCGCTAAACCGTGTATCGTGGGCGTGTGGTTCGTGCGAGGGAAAATACGAAACAGAACTGTAACAAAACTGTTCGGAAAGCGGAACCAATCGCACTAACATACGCCAAGAACAGTTTCGCCCGCCGACCGCGCACGGTGGCATCGCCGTAATCCATCAAACACACACGTGATCGAGCGCACACCGTTTGGACCGAGAGAATATTTATTTTTCCATTTAATCGTTAAGAATACAGTTCACTCTTGTCTCGGAGGTTTTTCTCGTCGCTCCGAACTTTTTTTATACCTAATGATCTGCGTCCAACACGGTCCAACGGTAAACATCGATTGACGGTTTCGTTGGAAGCGCAGTGCCGCGTACTCGTACATCATGAACATTCGATTAGGCGACCGTAGCTTTCGTGTGCTGACAGTTCGACGAAACGCTCTGTGCATCGCAGCACCCAATGATTATTTATTTATTTTTGTAGGCGTTAGAGTTGAGCCCCAACGACAAAACAGCTTTGGTTTCCAGAAGCAAATGCTATCTCCTACTCGGCCAACCGCGTTTGGCCTTGCAAGACGCTGAAGTGGCGTTGGCCGAGGACAGTACATATCTAAAAGGTAACGAACATTTATTTTCATGTGCAATATAAAATTTGTCTTCCTCGCGGTTTTGCCGGTTACAATTTTGAACGTTCAAACCACTGAAGGCGGGCGGCATTATTTCCTAGAGTTTAACTGGTAGCTAAGATCAAACCGTTCGAGGAAAACTATAATTCAACGTAAAAATATTCGGTTAAGATTTTTTTTTATTTTTTTTTATTATTTACATTATTATGCTTTTAAATTTAAAAACTAGCAGAAAATCCTAGTTTTAGTTTTATTTTTATTATATGAAATATGATATTTTTATTGCAGTACGCTAATGCAATTATAGTTATTAATAAATTCCATTGCACAGTTCACGGCATGAATTAATTTTTCTGATTCTTGTCCGTGCCGTGTGTAAGCGAATCAATAAACAGATCGATACATTGCGCAAACGGGTAACACAGTTCCCCGCAGATATTGCGCGTCTACATTTTAACGACAACCATGGATCATGTTTCCTTTATTTTCACAGCCATTTATCAGAAAGCAGAAGCGCTGTATCATCTCGGTGATTTCGAACACAGTCTTGTGTTTTACCACAGAGGACTTCATGTTCGACCGGAGTTAGAACAATTCCGATTGGGCGTACAAAAAGCAAGAGAAGCCATCGAAAATGCTATTGGTAAGTTCAAAAGCTTTCACCCAATTATGAAATTCTCTATGTTTGCGAACCATTTATTAAATCTAATGCAATGGTTTTTTTAAATCAATTTTAATTTGATAAATTGATAAATTGAATTATTCGATCATAGACGGCACTTGACTCATATTATCGGATGGGCAAAAATTAATCATAATTTACTGATCCTTATGAAAATTTTCTCATATTCAACTTATCTAATACATATATATTCCACCTAAATTTTACTTATTATATCAATAACAACAGATAACATCTCACACTCCTATACTTTTATAATTTATATTTAAATAATTTCCCAGTCTAGTGCCACTAATGGGTTTCTTATTCCTATTTTCATTGTATTTTTGTTCTATCGCCACGTACACTAAAGGCCGTTCTTACAATGTTTGATTAGTGCCTGATAACGCTAACCGGAAGAATTTATCGTATGCTAACCGACAAAATTCTACCAGTTAGTCTTAACCGACACTTAACCAGACATTGTAATAACGGCCCTAATTGTGCTAAATAGTACAGATTTGCATCTTAATAAAAAAAATATGTGGTATATGTTATGTTATGTTTTAAAAGTAATCATAATATTATATTAATATACAGTTTTCTAGAATTTACATTAGTTTATATAAATTTATGGTAATATTGACAATTTTAAACTGACTTAACATATGATTTTCTTATATAATTGTACAATTGTAATTTCAACATAAATATTTTATAAAAATTAAAAATTGTTTTAATAATATTTCATTTATGAGGGGGTAAAATTATGAGTTTGTCCTCTCAATATTTTTCCTGGAGGGGCAACTGCCCCCTCATGCCCCCCCTAAATGCCGCCTATGTATTCGATTATGTTTCATTTTCGATCAGAATTCTTATTGTAACAGGTATACCGAAATAAGTATTAATATGGCATTTCCACTTCCTATGAAATATAGATCAATACTTATTGGTATTTAATCTTTACTTATTTCAACTTATAAATATACTCTGAAGTTTTATTACTATACTATAAGTAATGTTAAATGACAGTTATTATCATATTTTTTAATTTGTTTATCAACTAGTATTATATACTAGGGGTGGCCAACATGATCGTGACATGAATTCGAGTCGATCGCAACTCCCTTTCAATTTTTTTCGAATTCTTTCAGAAAACAGTTAAAATATTTATTTATTTTCCATACATTTCTACATCTTTGTTTAACCCCCAAATATAAAAATTGAAATAATAACAATTGATAAATAATACATTTGGTAATAATATAATATATATAATAAATAAAAATAATAATATATAGTAATAAGCTAGGAAAAACGAAATTATACATTGAGATCGAATAGTTATGTAGGTATGATGTACATATTCTAATGTATATTTCGTATTAAATAACGATATTTATGGCTTCGTATAAACAAAGTGTTATTAAAATCATAACCATAATTTATTAAAAAATAATAAATAGTTAGTTATATCGTTAGTTTTTTTATAGGAAAAAAAAACTTAAATATATTAACAATGTTAGATTTAGTTCAACAATTATTTAAGCTTATTTTAATAAAGTTAATAAATATGTATTTTGTAAATTGGAATGAAACAAGTGAACCCTTGATTAAGTGTAAAAAATTGATTCGATTTTACTGAGTTAATTTTATTTTTTAATTAATTATCTCCGTATGTTGTTGGTCTTCGATTCTTTATAGACTTTTTCATATTAATAATAATTTTGAATATGTTACTAAAATCATCAGGGTAGCTAGGGAAATTAATTTGGTTAGTTTTGATGATTGCTGTTTTTACCAGTTTATGTAGTTTTTTTTCTTCATAAATGTAGTGATAATATTCAATTTTCCACTTCTATAACTATAATGACACTGTAATAATTATGCATTGCGTGTGTTTAAGGCACAACAGTGTAATTCCATGTTATGTACATATAATGTACAACAATAGCAACGCTAATAAAATGTAAAATTGAACCATAACTAATTTTATAAATAGGTATCATTATTTAATTATTAAACCTCCAAACAGCAGTTGAACATGATTTATTAATCAAAACTCAAATTTTATCCGGAGTGTACTTAAGCATGAGACAGTGTTTACAACCACACGACGAATAAATCTATTTAAAACTAAAACGAGTTTTGTCCTTTAAGGCTATCACCAATTAGATAATAGGTCAGACTAAAAACGTGCTAGATACTCGACATTTTTGAAAAATTACCGAACCACGGATGAGTTTTTAACTCAGTTCAGATATTTTAATTTCAGTACTAGGTAAGCTCAAAGTTGAAAAAAGTTTTCTCGCTCACCAGCTACATATATGGAACGCATATTAATCAAATGACATGATGTATATAATTATGTATGCATATGTATGCCTATTGTATAGTCGCAGCTCTTGATTCTTTTTATTTTTTAGAGAAATTAAAAAGAATCAAGAGCCGCTGTTTTATTTTTTAGAGAAATTAAAAAACTATTATTAACGTTGTAAATCGTGGAATACGACAAAAAAAAAATTATCAAGCAGTAATTGCATTTAAGTGCAATATATATAAGTTCACGTATGACCAACTCTACACGTAAACAAATATTTAAAACATTTATATGAACAATGTGTTTCCGGAGATATCTTGGTCACGGTAATTATAATGAGTTAATTTCAAGAATATCGTACTAGTTATCTACCCAAGTTGAATGTTTATTTACGACTAGCAGTCTATTATGTATGCTACTCGAGTTTCTTGTTGACCGAAATTTATTTTTCTCATATTATGACAACAAAATACGTATGTAATAGAACAAACATAATAGTAATATGTTTACACAAACACGTTGTTGTGAATTAATTTTTAAATTCGATCATCAACAAATGCGTGTGTCCATGAATATCAGTTTATCTTACAATTATTTCTATGTTGTATTTACTATAATAATTTTATTTGGAAATCGAACAGTTGTCAAATCTTGATTCTAATCACATATGTCAATAAATCGTTTTTTTTTTACAAATCGGAACAAATAATCATGTCAGTAAACGGCGTTGTAAATAGGCAATTGTGATTCATATGTGCATACTAACGTTTAAACCGTATCTTGTAAAACGAAAAAACATGGCATGAATACTGCAATATTTATAAATAGTATAATTTGTAATATATTTGTATACAAATTATTCCGCTTATTATTCTTGTAACTAGTGTTTCAACGACGTAACACAATGAAGTATGAGTTTTTTTACGAGACTTTTCGGTCAAAAATGTTGTTTCATCAAGAGTAGTTAGTAGTTGAGAACGGAGTGTGCTATTTTGACAATTGCGTATTATTGGTTAAATGTTGAAGAAATTATTAATCGAATTCAAATAATCGCTATCAAATATTATTAAACAGTATTTAAACATAAAATAAGATTAAAAAAATTACCGGAGTATGGGAACTTCGAATTACGTACAGAGATAATGCGTATAAGTAGGTTTTAAACAATATCATTTTAGCTACTAAACATAAAGTGATAAATTACGAAATAAGTGGTCCAAAAGTAATAATTGGTTACTGTTGGTGGGTGTTAAACACCGATAAAAATTTAAATGTTTCACGGTACGCTGGTTAAATTTGTCCGAAACTTCACGTTTTTAATCGATCCGTTAGCCGCGCGTTCTTCCATCTCCAACCTATCTACAGTCGTATAATCAAATGATGGCATCGTTGCGCAGGAAAAATGAGAGACACCGTGATCATACTAGAGCAGGGCGACGAGGTCGACAAACGTCAAACGACCTCGGCAGGAGGAAAGGTCTCCGGCAGCAAAGGGTCGTTGCTAGCTGCGACGGAATCGTCGTCGCACTGCAAAGTCGCCAAATCGTCAGTGACCACCAAGAACCAATCGAAAATGCTGCTCAGGGAGCTGTGCGTGGACAAGGATTATCTGGAGCACTTGACGATAGACCCGAGTAATTGACGATTTATAATATGCATACATACGTTTAAATAACATTACAATAATCAAAAATCTTACTGCTACATATGTGATGTAACTTTCGAGATTATTAGGTATACATTTTTCACGTGTGGTTTTTTCTTTTTTTTTAAACAGACATCGTAAGCGCCGTTCAAGAAAACGATAACTACATACTATCTGAAGCAAAAGATGGCATCAACTTTCTGAATGGTCGAGAAGAGTTCTGGAAACAGCAAAAACTCATCATATAGTATTTTCACTTTCCAAATCCTATTGTTGTATTTTTTTTTTTTTTTTTTTTTATCGAGATATTCATTACTGCATATAGTGGCTATAACTTTTTGTAAAATCAACTGGACGGTGCTAGTCTGAAAAAACGTCGAGGAAACTTTAAATATTTTTGTTACGTTTGTAACATCACAGAATTTTATATTATTTTCATCTTAAAGACCCGTATCGTATCCATTTATTTGTTTCTATACAATTATTTTTAATGTGTACTGTACACCTCTTGTCACCGATATTCTTGCCAGGCACAATGAGCTCCACAAATTTAATTATTATAATTACGAATGTCATTGGCCAAAGTCCAATGATAATCGGATGGACCGCAATTATTAAATATTATAAAATTTTCACTCCCCGTCCGATGAGCAAGCCGGAACGTCGAAATTTTTTTTATTATTAATATTATTATATAAAACTCAAGATAAAGTAGGAGAGTTTATTCTCTCCCGCGGCGTTATGGTCCGATTGGCATGTCATACATTAAATAGTGTATAAAATGTATATGTATGTATTATTATTATAAATATTGGCCGGTATAATTGAACAATAACTATAGAAACGGCATGTATTATATTCCTGTCATGCCTTACGTTTTGTCTCGGATATCTTAACATTTTGATTTTTTTTTCTTGGATCGAGTTTTACGCTCGTCCGAGCTTTCTCCATAAATAAATTCTTAATGTACTCATATTATAATTGGTTTATTTTTATTTTTATTATATTTACAAAGTTCCTTGCGTTTCAAAAAAAAAAGAACACAATCAACCATACTTAAAAATCCTATGTACTCCGGTTTTATAATCTCGGTCATAAGTTGGCGACCGTGAACAATGTGTTCGTCAATACGACAACTCGAAAAAGTCGAGAATCGTCACACGCTGTAATATATTTCGCGATGCCTTAACTTCTTCTAAAATTTATCAACATTTTAAATGACTGTTCAGAAAAAGCATAACGACTCCAAACCATACATTTTGAATGAAAATTTCAATTAGAGTAAAAAAATTATCAAACGTTATGTATTTTTTATTTCGATATAGTAGTTCGTAATTTGTTCAGACGTTCTGTGCTCGTCCACAATAATTTTTAAAATAGATTATCAGATGTTCTAGGACTGTAGTAAACATGTTTCACGAGTCTTTGCCAACTGTCCACGATGCATGTGTAATATATAAATATATTGATTTTTTTAATAGCTATAATAACATCAATATTCACAACGATCAATCATGCTCATGGGTTTAATTCGCTTGTTCTTTCTAATTTCTACCGCATACATATTATAATACACTACAATATTATCATAAATTATTTCGCAATATAACTCTTGTATTATGTATAGTTTATATGTTTAATTTCGATTGAATTGTTTCTAGGAGTAATATAATTCAATTTATCTATAAACAATTACTTTTGCATTTTATGATTATTCTTCATACATCGTCTCCCGAGAAAATTGTTTATAACTTTTTGTTTTGAATAATTCGAATTACAAACTAAGAACTTTGTTTTTAAGTTCGGAGTATAGTTCTTACTGGTTATTACCTACTAATTACATTTGTCTTTCGCGCAAAACAAAAGTTCTTAAAAGTTTAAAGTGGCGTATAGATCACGCGATGCTAACAAGTCGTATTCGAAGTTATTGATGTTCTTAATTTTCAGCCGTTATGCAATACTTGTCTTGGTAATGTTTTACGTTTTTATTAATAACTTCTTAGTCGTACATAGTAATTTTAACACAAAATGATCAACCGAACAGTTAGTTGGTACACACATTTTAATATCAACATTTCAGTATTAGTAGGATTGACAAAAACGATTTTGTTAAATGTCTCGCGGTGCGCGTTATCCAAGAGAATCCATAAATATTTGATATAAATATGATATGGTTTGTTTTTGTATAAATTGTTATTGGGTTGAAAGAAATACGTAACAATATACCATCAATAAGTATAACGATAGGCGATAGCAATATTGTACAATAATATTATTTATGCATACTATCACATAACAAGGTGTAACTAGAAGATCTTGAACATTTTGTAATGTAAAAATGTCGTACGTCTCCGAGTGACGGATCATATATAATGATTATTAGTAATTGTATACGTCATTTATGACTGAATAATAATGTAATAATAAGAATTATCCTTGTTATAATTGTTTGAGTAGTCTTCTGAATATTTTTATATTTATTCTAACTCATCATAGTAAATAGTTCTGTGTAAATATAACTACTATTTATGTAATGAGAGTTTCTATTCAACTAATATAACAATTTTTGTAACTGCCCCGCAATTTAATGTCTAAAAATTATTAATTAATCATTTATGTTTTCATGTCCACGGATTCATCATGATTATTTGAGATCGTTTTTAAATATTCATATATAAAATAAAATTGAACAATTTTCGAATCGGTCATTAATAACTATTAAGTATTTTTAAAAAAATCAATATGTGCTTGGGGATTATTTACGATCATTTATTATATCTGCACCATGCATTACATAATTAGTACATTTGATTGCTTATTACGTTATGTGAATTGGTTTAAAATAATTTTCTAATTTTGTTATCAAACTGGAATAAATTATTAAAATTAATGTACGTATTGAAAAGTTTCGATTGATTTTGAAAATGCTCATAATAATATATTATTATTTGAAATATGTGTTAAGAAATCTCGAAATAGAAAATAAATCACGGTAGTACTTAGCAGAATAATGAATAACAAACGTATTATTAAAAAAAAAAATTAATACATTTAAAATACACGCATTGTATAATTAATAAGTCTATGTTTGTATTTATAAGTGGTTTAGGATAAATCATACCTATAAAAATGTTAAGTACAATTATAGTACACGTAAACATAGCATAAATCTGTCACGCTGATTGTTCTTTTTATTTTTTTTTTGCAATAATTATTTTATTGGTTAAATATAGTATAACATAATATTTATGATCAATTGTTTTCTGGTATTTAGTTTATAAAAAATGTTATAAAATTAATAGTTTAATGAATGTTTAATATCCTTATGTAAGCAACTACAGTCGAACACTCGATATTACATCAAATAAAAGCTCATAAGCGTTGTTGTATAAAATGTTTTTCATTTTTAATTCTACCATATTTATAACTAAATCACATACTTAATAGCTGTAAATCAATATTTTTAATGTGTCTGCAATAATACTTTATACAGTTAGACACGCGGATATGATAAGCGATTGAATAATCTTTTTTCCGTTGCAATAACAACGAAATAAATTCGTTCAACGTTATGCGTTCCATTGTAAATCGTGTAACGCGTACTTTAAACAGTGATAACACGACGGACGATACGTCGTGCATAGTTTAGTATTCTAGCGTTTATTTTAAACGTGAACTTAAATTTTTTGCGCACATTCGGTCTACAACTAGGGAGTATTAAAATTGTTTACCCCAAAGTAATCCATAGGGCGCAAAGCCCCACACAACGCCCTACATACGCCTGACACAGAATGTTTTAGTTCGATCATTTTACTATAAATTTAAAAATTGTCTGCGTTACAACCGAACAGTACTAATAAACATCATTGTCGTTCATCGATGACCGACCAAACCGTTAGACGGTGAACATAAATAAAATTCTAAACAATATACCATCAATAAATACTAAAAAAAAATTAAACCTGACCGCATACGTTAAAAATTGGTAACACGACAAACCCAAATACCCAACACTCCAACTGCGTACGTTATACGTTATACGTATACGTACGTTTTACGTCTGCTGCATTAGTGCATTACCATTGCAAACCGCAACGAACCCATTCTCTACCAGACGCCAAGTAATCGACCTCAAACAATATTTTTACCTCGAAACAAACTGGGGGTTAGAACCTGAGGGCGCTGAGCACCCCTTGGTACCTCCGTGTGTGCACGGCTGTTTCGCATGATTTTCAACAATCGGTACGATTACTGTACCGGCGTTCGGTTAGAATTACCGCCATCATATGCAGTCGTATGCATTATGTGTTGCGTCGCTGCACGGAAAACGCGTAACACGTTCGTTCAGTTCTTCGCAACACGCCCATACAGTGCCGGGTTAAACATTTCTCTAGGCAATTAAAATTTTGAAGAAAATTATTTTTTACATACATCTTGAACTTTAACATGCCCAATAATTAAAATAAACAACTTTAATAATAACCAACTAATATTTAATGAATAAAACTATGTTTTTTTAAATTGTTTTCTTTTACAAAAAAAAAATTGATTAATTATTATATTAGTTCTGTTTTTTTTTTTTTTTAAATTATTTTTGATGAACTTTAAAAATAAAAATAAAATCAATTATAATTCTTAGTTATATTTCATATTGAATTTTGTCCCTGAAATTCGTATATAAAATACAGGTATTATTAAATAAGAAAAAAATAATGATGGTTTTCCGTTTTCACGGGGCCCCTTAAATGAGTAACGTCCTAAGGCGGTCGCACAACAGTTTCCGGTTGTACGCGACGCGTGAGAGTCGTTTACGATTGATGTTTTCGCCCTCGCTGCGGCAGAGAAACGTTGTACGTCACTGCGAACGTAACTTGTGCATGGGCGTGTGCAGACCTGTGTTTCAGGATGTGCCCTATATCGACGGAGTGTGTAAGTGTATTTAATAGATAATAGTGTATAAATAATCAAATAAACATAACTTTCGTTTTTATTTCATTTTCTTGAAAATGTCCCACCAATTTAATACTTATATAGTTTAAAAAAAGTTTATATATTCAAATTATTATCTATTTAAAATTAATAATATGCAGTATTTTCAGAATCTATCTTTAACATTTTATAGGGCATAAGGCGCTTTTGCTTTGTTTGGGCCAAAATTTGTTTTCCAGTCATTTTTTTTTTTTTATAGTTTGGAAGTTATAGGGTGATAAAATAGTTTACCACTGATCATCTAGGGCTTGTAATAACGCTATTTGGTTACTGGTAAATTATTTTACCACTTGGAGGATTAATAGGAGTACAATAAAATAATAGTCAAATATGTATATAAAAATGGTTTTTTGTCAGTTTTTTGTATAAATATATTAATCACAATATAATAAGTCAGACTTATGACAAAAAATGAACTAAAAAACAAAATATTAATGTGCTTTACCTAGGTATATAAGTAAAATATATTATAGAAAATCAAACAACAAATAATAATACTTAATAATAACTATACTTTTTAGTATTTTGCATACAAATAATAACAAATCAAATAACAATCACATTAAAATAATAATCTAAACTTTTGACTAAAAATAAATTAAAAATAAAATATATTTTTCAAGTATTTGTTCATTATAAGCCATGATAAAGCCAAAAAAAACTTTTGCATAAAGCTTTATCACATCCTTTTCAAATTAATTTAGATATTTTTTTGTTTTTCTTTGGTACAACAAAAAACCTCATCTCCGATATTTTCCTTGAATCGGAACATGTTTACCTACATCTTGGAATGCGCCATTATTTGTTGGTCTTCTTATTTTCAAGCTCAACAGAACGAGTAAAACTTTTTCTCTTTCTGACACAAAAATTACCTACCAATTCATTAGCTAACTTCGATCTAAACTTGATTTGTGACATATATTTATTTTTTTCTGAATCCTCTTTATAGTGTTGATATCGTTCAAATTGTATTTTTCTAAGCTCCATAAATATTAATACATTAATCATCTATGTAGGTACAAGCCTGGATTAGACCATGTAATAAAATTAGACAATAAACAAAATATATTATGTGTAAGCGTACACTGTATAGAATAACACAATTCTATAAATAGTATGTATATATATGTATGCACCTAATACGTTTAATAGTAAGAAGAACATCGAACACCACATCATATTTATATTTTATAACATTATAACATCAAAGAACAAGTCTTCTTTTTGTAGGAACATTTTTAAAATCGTCAATTACACTTTCAACATTGATGTTACTTATATATCATGACATATATGTCAACATCTCATAATATATGTGATTATGCGAACCGTACCGTCGCCTGTCTTTATAGAATAGATTATTCCGAAACGGGGGGGGGGGGTCGTCACCACTAATCCGTGCCATGCCTACGGTAATTATTTGCTTTCAAAAATTATAAAAATAATTCATATCCCTCATAAATTGTACCAGTTGGCAGTAAATTACTACCCACATAATATTATTATCGGGATTTGCGATAAGAATCATAAATTGATAGAGACATCAATTTCACAATGCAATAAATTATTAGCACAAAGTAAACAATGCATGATACTTTTTTTTCCAAATTAAAGTTGTTAACCACTAGATTTAAAACTCGGTTAACCGGCGCCTTTTGAAAATTGCAGGGGCAGCCTAGGCACCCTAGGCTGCCACCGCAGACACGCCTTGACCAAAAGTACTGACCCCGTAAAGTAATTTCAACCAGATAAATGTATCGAATGCATCTATAATATTTAAAGGATCGTGTCACTATTTTGAAGTCTTTCATACTGTTCTACATTGAAATAAAAATACTAACAATAGTACCAGGAGCGGGAAGTAGACTATTTCAGTCACGTCCGATGTATGCGGCACGAGCCGTAAGCGAGAGCCGTATTTCGCGCCCTAGACAGAAATCGCCTCACCGCGCAAGTCACACATACTATTTTTGGTCACACTCCTGCACACCCCTTCGTGGAAAAGGTAATGCGAAGATCTATGCAACAACAGACTATTCGACGGAAACAATTCCACAAGAGGAATGTTATTTATATGTTTGTGCGTCATGTAAGGATGTATAATATGAATATATAATTTAGTCAAAAGTTTATGTATTGTAAGGACTATAGTACACATTTCAGTTTTTGATTGTGCTGGAAATACGCGCTCCGCACTTTTGATGATTTCCACTTTACCGCCCGACACTTTTGAGAATTTCCACTTTAGCACCCGCTCTACGGAAAAATATCGTTTTCCAACGCTTTAACCGCAGTCAAAACCCAAACTTTAAGTGCAGGCGTGACAAAAAATGTATTCCGTTACATTATTTCAGTTTCTTGATCTCAGGCGTACAATTGGAACTTCGAATAAGTTTGTATTACGGAATACAACCAAAGTATCGCGAACACAGGATCGTGTGGAATTTAAATTTTGTTTGACATTCTTTAAGTGCTTTCACAGACATTAAATTTCAAAAATACATTTCAAAATTAAATTACTATCCCTCTATTCGAATATTTTACTACAAATAAACTTATAAATTCCTAAATTATAATAAAAGAAAAAAATAGTTATGTCGTACAAAACATTTTTAATCCTAACATAATAAAACTAAATTATGAATATGATGTAATTAGAAATATATATGTATATATAATGATACAATTTGAATGTTTTTATTATAAATATAATCAATTAATACACATATATTTTTATGTGGGTGGCTTTATACGGACAACTATGTATTATTAATGTTTCATAAACATTAAATAAACGTTTTTTGGTTGATTTATATGTTTTCGAAAAGATCATTAATAAAATACATTTGTTTTATTGTTAATGGTATAGTAATCATTCTAGTCTTTCTTATTTTTATTTTTATATTCTTGAGCAAAGTTATTTTAATTAACACCTCTTTTTATATGAACTGGCTATCAGACTATATAATCGTTAATTACAGTTAAACTTGTCTATCGTACGCGTGTATCCTACGCGTGCAAGACCGCAGTCATACCATGGCCATTTAATTTATTCAAATATTGAATACTCATAAAATCATATGTAACTATCTGCTGTATGTTCGATTTTCACGCGTAGGGAATCTACAAATAAATATTCTCGAATATGAAAAGAACTATAAATAGACACTCAAACGAGATAACTAATAAATTATTTTAAGTATTATAGTTAATACTTCAGTTTTACTTCTGCAAGATGCAGCTTAGTTTTTCTAATTATTGTTTTCCATTAATAAGAAACAAAACAAATTATATATATTCTAGCATAATGTATAGTTCCATAGCAAAAAATAATCACTTATATTTTATTTCTTCGATAAAGTGCGTTTAGAACCTATTTGAATTTGTAAATTCAAAACGGAAATAATAAATTTATAAGTATAAAATATATTATATATTTTCTATATTGAGAGTTTATAGTTTATTTTTAATAGTTTACTAGCTGAATTATCACGGTTTTGCACGGAACAGTAATGGCCGGAATATAGTTTTTAATGGATTACTATAACATATTATTTGACGCTTAATCATGGTTAAATAACCTTAGGATGTTACTTTTGGTTATAAATTATAATTTCTTATACTTTCACCACGCGAATCAATATGGATTTACGTCAAAAACCATTTAAGCGCAAAATTAATTTATTTAAGCAAATAATTTTTTTTTTTTTTTATCCCTACTTATCGCACTATTTTGAATTTAAAGTTTTTACGTTTTGCCATTTTTGGGATGTAGTGATCAGTCACCGAGTTAGTGATCTTTGAACTTTATATATATATAGAAAATATTATTTTATTAATTCTCGATCTATATTTTACAAATTACATTATGAGGCGTTTGGTAAAAATGTAATCATACTTTCTGACCAATGTGCATTACATAATAGTATAGTATTACAATAGCATCATGTACCGGTATAATCAAGTATTACATATATCGCTGTTTAATTATTCGTTATAATGTTTATATATCAAATAGATCTGTACTGACACAGATAATCGTCACGATTGCGATGTTATACCTATGTTATGATTATGAGAAGTCTGACTTTTTTTTTATGGAGGGACCTCTTTCGTTTAAATAGTATATTGAAAATTTTATGAAATATGATTGACCTTTGGTATACTAGTTGTGGTCAATCACTACAGTATTGTTATAACAAATGTGATGCTCTGACTCAAAGTTTATCTTTGTGTTATTGATTATTAATCAATCAAATATTGTTAATTACTATTATAACGGCGATAGAGGCGCTGTGAGTAGTACAATCACGTATTGTTATACCTAAAGCATTCACACAATATGATTTTTAGAAGCCGGAAGATCTTTCGGAGAAAATCGTCACGTAAACGCATTATGTATAAATAAGTTTTTATCATGTAGGTTATATTTCTATTACACCGGAAACGTATAGGAATTATTCATAAAATGGATTGAATGTCGATAAATATTAAGACAATATTGTTGCGTGTTTCTTAAAGTATCTTGATACTTACATGATAAATAAATATAATAATGATAAGTTTAATAAATTCCAATGTATAGTATAATTCGAAGTTATAAATTGTTTCTAACCATATAACAAACATCTTAATTTCGTAGAAATTCGTTGAAATATTCGATTTCGTCAAAATTTCATTTTGTAACGCCTAGATTACATTTTTGCGACTTTTCAATCATTTTTCTTTTTTTTTGCCTCGAAGAAACACAATTAAATATTTTGTATTCAATTTTTAAATCTTAGGTAAAGAAATTAATAATTTTATGAATTAACATACTACACAAATTTTATGGATTTTCATGATTTTATCATCTTGTCAAAAATAAATATTTAGACGCTCATAATTTTTTTTTTATAATAAGTTCGATTTCTCATATCCGTAGTATATATGTATGAGAATCTTTGCATTACATTTTTAAAACATTTTACCAGTCCGAAATTATTTACTATCAATATTTTCGAAAAAAAGGTAATAAAATATGAAAATTTTATTTGTCCTACTAAAAATAAAATAAACTTTTTAAAAATTATGCTATCTATAAGAAACTGTTAGAAAATTTGTAAAACTAACAAATTCAAGGTACCAATTAGAGAACATTTTTTATCAGTAATCTCTTAAAATCGTGATATCGGAGCATTCTTTCTAGTCGAAATCTTGTACATAAACACAAAAAAAATAGTGCTTGACAAAATAATATGTAATTATTTGTGGCAAGGGTTCGAATCTCAGTTGACATTCTTTTTTCGTTTTTTCAATTGTTCTGAAAATTTAAGAAAAGTTCAAAAAAAGAAACTCCTGTATGTAACAACTAATATGTATTTTCTATCTTTTACTTTAATTTGTTGATGATCGAAGCAATTTTTCTGACCGAAATCGTGTACATACACAAAAAATAAATAAAAATACATGATGGTAAAACCAATACATTCTTTGTTACATTCAGAATCTAAAAAATTTAAATAACATCTATATGTTATAATAGATAAGATTACAATTTATAATATTGAGTAATATTTGGTATTTATATACAAACAAAATATATTGGTGTTCTTTGCACGTTTTTTTTTCGTTTTTTTCTCGAAAAAGAAATTTAATTCGGTTTTTTTTTTGTCCGTACAATTTACAGCTAATCACTGATACAAAGAATTAATTCCATAAATTCTTGCGGGTATAAACACAGAATGTATGTTCAAGTTAATTTTTGCAATATTATTTTAATCATTTTTTATCATAAATACTTTGTAGTAACTCTCATAATTGAGATATAATAAACATTTCTTATAAAAACGATTTATTTCATATTGATATAAGTTTCCTTATAATCGCGTACAGACCATATCTACAGGATGTTTTTCATTTGAGTGAAAAACAAAAAAAATACTAATGTTATATACGAAACAACAATATAGATAAGTAATTAAAGGAAAATATTTCACTTTTATAAATAATTAATCATAGATACATATAAAACACAATAATGTTAGTATAAATATTGTTGCTTACTTCAACTATTATGTTATATTGTTCATTTATTATTACCTATACATTTGTTGTCCTTCTGGACTCCTAGTTCATAAATAAATAAAAATAATTAAATAATCTGTCGATAAAAATCAGTTTTCAGTAACTTTTTAATCTTAAAAATGAAATTTTTTAATTTTAAACATAATTAAGTTTACTCCGTGTATCAAATAGATAAAATAATACATTATATATTATACAAATTATTTAGAATCAACCATAAGTGGAATTCAATGACATCATTTTTCATATACCTAGATGAATATATTTTATAATTAGGTTATAAATCTAGTGAAGAGTAATAATAAGTATTATATCAGCTTGTAGTAGTCTACAAAAAAAAAAACGTAATATAAACTCCAATATGTATCATCCATAAAAATCATTAAATTACCAAATTTTAATGATTTTAAAGCCATATTGCATCACCAAGATTTCAATTGGAAACATTTTATTTTATCAGAATTTTATACAGTCTCAAATCATAATTTTTATCATGAGGTTATATGATTAGTTAACCGGTAAAATGGTAGCACGAAAAATATAATGATGTGTACAGCCAATATAATTATGTTAATTAATAAATTATTATTGGTAAATATTTAATATTAGCCTTTGTATATACTTCATATTATAAACAAATCAATGAATATATTATGAGCATTTTTTTTTCTTTTTCTGCAAATTTATTCTTTTTATGTAAGAGGACTATTCAAGTGGACTCATCTGTTCAAATCTACTTGGTACTTGAAAAAATTAATTTTAAAAATAAAATAATGTTTACAAAATAAAACTGTCGACAAATAGCTGTTAAAAAATGAGGTTTGCATTTTCAAGCATTAAACTAAATACATCAATAAATTTCCGATTAATGTTAAATAAAGTTTTAAATTTTTGTAAAATACAAGTTCATTTATCTAATATGATAAATAGGGCTTGGATTTATATGTAAATACATATTTTTACTGTGACATGATAAATTAATTTAGGTAAGTGATAAATTCGTTTTTAGTGATTTTCAATAAAATGAACTAAGTATATTTGATTTTACATATTTTTACATATTTCACCATGATTGCATATTTTTATATATTTCTCAATAATTCCATTTTTTTCTACATATACCTATAAACAATTTTTATAGGTACAACTATTAACACACAATTGTATTTCTTAAATGTATTTTCTTATTGGTATTTCCTCCTTCGTCTAAAATATTGTAGAAGAAACTGTAAAAATTGGTGAAATAATAAATACCAAAGTAAAAAATTTCTACAAAAAAAATTCTGGTTCTGCACAAATAAAAGCTATCTAAATAAAGTATTCTCACTGTTCATTTTTCTGAAGTTTCATTGAATGTAGAACTTACTCCTTGAGACATGGTCAAAATTCAATATTGTCATCCACTAACATCAGTGAAAATCGAAAGATCATTTAGTCAATATAAAGTAGTTTTACGACCAAATCGAAAATCTTTTGAATTTTAAAATTTAAAAATGCATATTATCATAAATTGTAATCAAGATAATTAATAATATTTTTTTAGTTATTTGTTTTTGTATTTTATAATTTTTAATACATTTTTTTTAATAATATTACTATTTAAAATAAATTTGTTTCATTAGGAATTCATGTGGATATATTATATTAAATATTAATAAATAAAACTTATTAGTAAAATACATATTTTGAGTTTTTTAGCACATATTTGTGTACATATTTTGGTAGCATAAATACATTTGTTAAAAGCAATATATGTTGCTGATTACTGAGGACATATAATTTAACTTGATGATTCCAGACACGAGAGAAGAAGAAGCATAAATACAAATGTTGATTTCATAAATACATATAAATCCGAGCCCTAATGATAAATAATAAATGTCGTGTATCAAAAATGTATAAACAATAAATTATTATTATTAACTTAATATTTGTACGTAATATTTTTCCAAGCATTTAAATTCTGAGTTAAGGAAAAGTGGAATGTCTTCATGAATATCATTATATCAATACCTACATGTCGTATAAATTCAAATTTACTAGACTTTCAATTCTAAAAAGTATATAAGTATATAATACATTTAATATATACTCATTTGCATATGATTTTATATAATCATTAAAAAAAAAAATTAAAATATGTTCCGTTTATTTAAAAAAAAATGAAATTAATTTATATTTATTTTGATGGTGTTTTTAACTTGAAATTATATCCAATAACTTCGCTAATTGATATTAACTACAGTGTAGTTATATATTTTCCAAGATAATAATAAGTACTAAACATAATAATAAGCTAATGAACATATATTTTTTTAACTATTTAAGTATACTTAAAATGACTTGAATTCGAGGTTAATATAGTTTTCAATTACGTTTGACAGTATTTAAAAACATAAATCAATCTAACCAAATTAGATTTATTTTCAATTTAATTTATCTTTGATGAATATATAGATACCGCAGCGGCATTATTCCGTTTAAAAAGTCCGTTGGACGAACTGTACAAAATTCAAAGTAAATTTCATCGTCACTCGAACGTGCATCGCAAGTGTAGTGTCAGAAAAGCGGAACAACGACCGAAAACAAATACACTTACACGTGCAGTCGTTAGGTTCCCGACCGGATATTGTTTATGAAATAAATCAAAACACAATTACGTAGATTGTAAAAACAAAAAACTGACGAACAAGAGTAGTAAAACTGTTAATTTGTACGTTTATCAAAAACAATCAACTTTTCAACACGCACTATCCGTGTTGTTATTATTCGTGCGTACTATATCGAATAAATTAGGTCATACGCCTATCTATTTTTAGTTTTTCTCAAACTGTTATTATATTCGATAGAAACACTAAAAACCCTGCAAGGACGTCAAAAATAAGTACCTACATTTAGATCACGATATACAACAGATGTTGTCCACTTCGCGGCCCGTAAAAGCTGTCTTGGCCCTAGCGCACGTATGACATTGTGATTTAACGACTAAAATAATTTGTCTCGCCGTTTACTTTTATCTAAATAATTAAAACATTTATTTTTGTATAGTAAATTTGATTAAAACGATAGTTCAATTTCAACAGAATCGTAAAAATTATAAAAATCTACGAAGGTGAGGAATGTCATTGTGCGTGCAAAACAGTTTTAGTACAGGAAAAAAAAAAAAAACTTTTGTATACACTTATGATGCATCCTTACGTATGTCAGTATTAACAGACAACTTTTAGACAATCTTAATTTAACACCGAACAAAGTAGGTCATGCATTTTGTAGCTTTTGTTCAAATATTCGATAAACATGTGAGCCGCTTCGGGATGATGAAAATGTTTACACATTCTTAAACGTAGTCCATGTAGGTAAACAAATCGTAACAATTTGATGGTTAACTATATTAAAGGTACGTGACACGTTTGGGTACACAATTTTTCTAAAAAAAATAACTCGTTCGGATACGTTATGGCTTCGGCCTACGGATATGTATAAAAATATTATTAAATACAAATTTGTGAACTAAATTCTAAAAATCTTATAAATGCAATTTATAAGATTATAAGAATTTATAATATTGTCGGTAAATTTTATTTTATTATTTTTTTTTTTTTTATAATGCGAACAATAACAATAAAATTAATTTTTCGTACAGATTACACTTATCATTAATAATAAATAAATATTCAAAAATTAAATTTATTTATTAATTTATTTAGGTAATTAGTATATTTAGAGTGAAAACAATTATGTAAGTTGTATTTGGTTTACTTGTAATTATACTTCGAATTCTCCATTACTGGTAATTGTTTCCTAAACCTCATTAGTCGTATATAATAACATCATTATTTAGGTATGATTATTTTAATTATAATGAATATTCTAATTACTTTTCATATTATTTGTATATAATATCCATACACATCAGTTGTACTTGTTTTTGCAACATTATACCACTAACCACGAGGTATCCACCACAAAGTATGAAAACTTACGTAGAATATTTGTCAAGCTTTCTTGTACAGTCCGAAATATTGGATTTATCTCATATTACAATTTTTACTTAAACATATTTGGTCTACCTAAAGGTACTATATCGTATTCTAAATTTTATGGCAAAAAAAAAAAAACCTTGAACCCATAAATGCTGCGACTAGTATAATGATAGTTTATACATTTTCGTATTACAAGCTTAAGCAATATTAGGTACACTGACGTTTAGCATAAATAATACAGAAACGCCCTCCTTTCCAACCAAGCGTGTATTACGGTGTTCAAACAACGATTCAAATGTAGAAAACATTTAATAAATTGTATTAAAATGTATGCGTTCGCGTAATTTCTTAATGTCTTAAAATTATTATTCAAGGAATCCTTCCAAAGGTAATTAAAAAATGCAATGTTGAATAATGATTAGAAACTCACTATTTATATTTGTTGGATAAATAAGTACCTAGGTATGTAGGTAAATCATAATGAAAATGTTATAGTTTTTCATTTGTATTCGACTCTTTTGTTTAAGCGAATTTGGATGGAAGAATTTTTTTTCTTCAAATCGTGAAGTATTAGAGAAAAAATATCAATCCAAATTCGAGTTCAACATTAGCGGTATTCTGACTAATCGAGAAGCGAAAAATCGTTTCGATTTATTAAGAACAAGCTGAAAAATACACATGCTATTATAAATGTAACTTCAAAGGCGGAAACCAAAAACTATAGAAAACGCGTACCTCGATACGAAACAGTGGGGGACTTAGGGATGGATGCTAGGGGCTAAAGTACCTACCGTTGCGCGTATTGAACTTTTTTTGCAGTATTATGAACTGCTTATAAACCAGATATACCAGATATACCTTAGATATACCAGTGTATAGAGTAATAATGAATTTTATACTAAATAATCAACTATTCCCAAACATAAATACATGCACAAAACACAAATGATTTTCCTGAATATTAATACCTCAAACTATTAATTTGTTTTAACCCCGAAGTCAAACATTTATAATAATTTTTAGCAAAATAGCACCCACTATAAAAAAATACTACATCCGTCACAGGTACGAAATAAACGTGTCGAATCGAAGAAAACAAAGTGTTTAATTCGTTAAAGGACATATATATATATATATAAAGAATATACAGTACACACCTATAAGTGTAGGTTTCATTTTAACTTTTTAACTCGCTTCAACGCCCGTGCAGTAGAATAACATTACGGAAATGCATACGAAAATAATACGTGACTAATCAATCGGATGATGTACGAGACGAGATGTTTGCTATATTCTCGTCTCACAGCCGCCAGCAGTGACTCATGTTTACTTCATTAATACGATATAATACATAGGTAAGCTGAACTAAACGATGATGTACATCGAACGTTGTTGTAATGCGATGACGTGATCACGAAGAACTACGGGTGAGTCGATGGAAACGAGTTTGCATGTGTACACAGGACCTCAATTAGAGATGCGAAGGCTTCGAGGCAACAAAGTAGTGGGGCCCCCTGGCCCCAAATTATTTTCCAAATAAAACGAACATTTTTTTTTTTTTTGAAGTAGATTCTTTTCTTTTATTAGTATTCAACAAACATATATTAACATGTAAACATTTAAATATGAATATTGAATAATAATCAAAAATAATCTCACACCGCTCGCACATAGAAAAAGGAAAATCTAATAATATTATTATTGCGCGTATGGCGTTAGCGGGTTTGCGTCAATCGTCAGAGACTGTGGCGGTAGCGGTAGCGGTGGAGTTTAGGGCGCGTCGGATTTATTGATAAATAAACATGCTGGTGACATATCATTTGACGGAATTATCCATCGGCAATCAGTGTTAGATTTATTTTTATCCTATTGATCACTTTGGACAGGACGGCGGCTTGACAGTGCATTTGTAATTTGAAAGATTTTTTTTCCGAAGTCTCTATTGTGGAGGCCCCGGGGCTGTCGCCCCGGTTGTCCTCCCCTAAATCCGACCCTGTGTGTACATGTTTACGTATGAATTAAATTCGCAACGTTTCTGCGACCTCCCCTCCCAAGTAATATTTGCAAACGATCT
>JASXSY010002818.1:0-108801 GCA_034509805.1 Sipha maydis
GATGAATTGAAATAGACTGATTTAGTTATATTAATATAAAAACTAAAGTAGTAATTTTTTTTATTCTGCAGAAGGAGGCATAGAAGGAGTGCTGTTTGAAAGTAACAATCAGCTTGGATCTCCACAATTAATATCAACCGTAGTTTTAGAAGATAAACCAGGCGAAGAAAATGATGATAATACGCATGTAGATGAAGAAGTTTTAAGTACGCCTAGCCCTCAAATCACATCCGAATACAATACTTTACCACCTTCTCAAGCGGACAAGATTATTAATTCACAAGATTCCATGGGTATAACTGAGGTTTCTACACCGAGTGAAATCGTCAACAAGCCATTAGAAAATGAGGTGGCTATTGATGCTGAAAATGATATACCAACAACTACTAATAGTCTTGAAACTGTAGAAAATGATAAACCAATTGAAAGTTATAAGCCAGTAGATGTCAGTGACAAACCAGTAGAGAGTGAACAGCCTTCAGAAAATGAAAAACCAATAGAAAGCGATCAACCGTCAGAAAATGAAAAACCAATAGAAAGTGATCAACTGTCAGAAAATGAAAAACCAGTAGAAAGCAATCAACCGTTAGAAAATGAAAACCCCGCTGAAAGCGATCAGACCACAGACAATAAAAAACCAACAAACGATTCTGAAGCTGACGTTACAACAGCCTCCTACGCAGCTAATGAGCAAACAGTAACCAATAAGCCTGAAGTAGTAAACAATATTGAAGAACAGAATGCATTACCGGATGCAGTCAATGAATCTCAAGATAATTTATCACCATCCACAGAAATACCAAGTTATGAATCGGCGGTAACGAATATAATTCCAACAAACGATCAAAACATACCAGAACTAAATTTAGGATCAGATGATTCAGTGACAGCGACTACATACAAACCCAATGACTCTATTGTTGATCAACAAGTTGATGATAACAAAACGACAGAAGAAGATAGTGAACTGACGGCCGATAAAAAGCATGATACGGTACCTGTGGCTAGTGTTACTGATTTACCTTCAAGTGACGTTAAGCCCTTAGAAGTGACTCAAACTCCCACCATTATAGCTGATGCCAATCCCACAGCCGTTGAAAACAACGTTAATGGTTTGAGACCAACCAGTATCGACGATATCATTTCATCAGTAAATATGGTCAAAGACGCGGTGAAAAACTCGTTGGAAACTTCATCAAAACCCGCAGAAATTGATTATCAAACCACTACCGGATTTATTGAAAACTATCAACCGACAGTTGTACCCGAAAATGCAGTTAACCCGTCTTCAGAAAATGCGTTAGTAGATAAATATGACGAGCCACAAACCACATTGAGTAGTGTGAACATCGTGCCAGAATTACAAACAGATGACATCAACGAAAAATTACAGGAAAGTCCTGTGATAGTGCCGTCCGAAGAAGTGGGACCGACCCAAGTTCCGGACATATCGCCATCGGTGAACGCCGATCAAGGATTATCGACTGAGTTGCCATCGAAAGTTCCAAACAAGCAGGAAGTTTCCATTAATCCTAGTGCAGCCGACATTAGTGTAAACCAACCCGAGGGAGCGGTTGATGATAAAACGGCAGATGTCACGACAATTCAGAACTTGCCGAGTTCTGTGGCGGTACAAGATCAGACGAGTAACGGACCAGTAGTAGCTACTAACAATCCGGTTATTGCTCAAGTCGACGTCGAATCGAATACGAACTTACCTGAAGTGGTGACCAGCAATGACAAGACGCCAGAGGTTACCACGCAAGTGTTACCGTCGTTTGCGCAACAGGAAGATCCTACAGACGATACAGTAAACAAAACAGCGGAACAGGAGAAACCCAACGCGTATAGGCCAATTTCGCAAGAATCCGAAGCCAACGCCGACAGTTTACCAGCTGAGGTGACGACACAGTCTATATCCAACCACTTTTCAACTACAGAAGTCGCCGACACTTTGGAAAACGACAACAAACGATTTGGAGTGCCGAGCAGCTCGCCCGCCACACCAACGGAAGTCCACGATAACAAAAAACGACCGCAGGAATCCTCCGGTGACGTAGTGAATATACCGTTCGAAACCGAGGAGAAGCCGTTGTCGAAACCGTCGTCGAGTACACCCGCGTCGGCTGCTTACGCCAGCAGCAGACCGTCGTATACACCAATACCTCAGTCAACGTGGACTCAAAAGCCGTTCCATCAGGATAGCACATCCGAAGCACCGCAACCCGACCAAGGATTCTCGGACGAATACGATGACGAGAACGAAGCGGTTTACGGTCCCGGCACATGCAGGTGAGCAATTTATATTTCTAGGCCAACATTTTACCGCTATCATCGTATAACATTAGCATGTTTTTCGACATTATTATTGACTCACGAATGTTTCTCTGTCCAATAAAACAGATACGGTGGTAAGATATACGTATCCGCACAGCAGGTACCCAGAGAAGACCCGTGCGATTTCTGCTTTTGTTTCCGCGGCGACATTATCTGCCTGCAACAGAGCTGCCCACCGCCCATATTCGGATGCTACCAGGAGAACATTCAAGGGTTCTGTTGTCCCAGATACGAGTGCCCGGTCGCACAAGCCACCTCGGTAAACGTAACCACGACCACGACTACCACCACCACCATGGTTCCACCGCATTTCTTCGCCAGCGCTTACCGTGGAGCAGCCAGACGGACCGGATGCCTTATTCACGGACACGCGTACCGCGTGGGCGAAGACGTAGGCATTGCTTCCGGACCCTGTCTCGAGTGCATGTAAGTGTTTTATCATTTTTTCAAATTTTCGCGCAACGTCCAGTGCGCGTCTCGTCTCGATCCGTTCATTGTATCGTTTTGTTTCCGGTTTTTTGCAGATGCGGCGCTGATGGAAAAATGAAATGTGACCCCAAACCTTGCAGCCCGGAGCCTATGCTCAGAAAAATTATGGCTGAAGCGGTTGACCAAAGGAAGAGGTGAATACGGATAGCAAATAATGGGTTCAATGTCAAAGTGCCAAATACCACAGTTAAGGACAACAATTATTAATACATATACGAGCAACGAGAACCAAAAGTAGACCGTCAAAATATTGTTTTTATTTTTACTCGATTTTTTTTTAAAATTTAAACCACATCGTGAAATGTCGATTTTTGCGGCATCGCGCGTTGCTCAATACAAAAAATAATACCATCCCTATTTATGAAGAAAAAAAGACAAACATGGTATGCCATCGTGAAAACATTGGAGACTGGTTCTAATGAGTATTTTATTTATTACTTTTAGTTTATTTAAAAATAGGTTAGTTTAATTTATTGTACGAAATTATTTAGTAGAGAAAGAAACATTGATAATTATTTACAAAGTTTTGCCGTTTCTAACGAATTCATACGAATGATGGTGGGATTTATAATTAACCATCTGTACGAGTAACGGTGATGAGCAATACGCCTGCACTTGGTGACTCAAATCATTTGAAACACAAAAAATCAAACGGAAATTTTTTTAAACTTTTTTACGGCTTTTATACGTGTAACCGATATTTTATAATATTATTCATGTACCAAAAATTCTAACCGTCCATACACAACGAATTCCGAATTGTTCGCAATCATTACAATACTATTGTTTTGTACTACAATTTATCATGTACAATAATTTTTAATCGCTGCTGCCATTTACTCGTATTTTATAAGACAGTTGATAAGAAATATTTATACCACATATGATTCGTTTTAACCAAGCCCAATCCAGTGCTCATGGGCTCCATGATTAAATACAAAACATTTATTGAAATAAAGCTTCCGGATTTTTCTCTGAGTTGTTTAACAGGCAGAAGTCCACGTTAACATGGTGACATATCGTATTGTACATAATAATAACAATTTTTACGTTGGAAATAAATAATTTTTTGCAACTATCGAATGAAAGGTGGAAATACATGTTATATACTACAACAGAACGTTTTTGTTATTCGGTTTTTATTTTATTTTTAAAACGTCTTCTGCCTCTCGAACACACAGATTATCATTCGCGGATAACATATTACTGTAAATATTATATTGTTCATAAGTTTAGCTATTAATTAATATATACATATACTTATACTTATATATATATATATATATATATATATAACATTTTTTTTAGTATAATTAGATCAGATAAATAATTGTCTACTTAATAAAAAAATATACTACATATTATGTACTTCAAATAATTTTTCGGTAAACAACCATATGAACAACAATTTATGACGTTTTGATCATATTTTATATTTTACTACTGTTTTTTAAATTTAATATTGTACCTTTATATACATAGCATTGTGTGTTTTATTGTGAATAATTTTTTACTGACGTTTTGTGATACGAGATTATAATATTAATATTACCTATAAATGTATTTTATTTCTAAAAATATAAATTCTAACTCCTTATATTTTGTTTGAGTATTGCTATTGTGTGTTGTATTCATTTGTTCATTAGCCATCCCATTCCAAAATGGTGGTAAATTTGTTTTGCTCTCGTTCCGCAGCCAATGAAAATGGTAGGTAACTATTCGGATCTATTGACGTACCGCAGGTGGACGCATGTAAATTCCACCGATTACGACCTTTTTCTATGTAAATTCCACCGGTACATTTATTTTACCTAAAATGTATACATACCTACATAGTTTATGTACAGATTTATTATTTATACATAGTATACTTAATTTTATATAATCATCAAATAATCTTCACCAAACTTTAAAATTATTTGTTTATAAAACTTAAAATTCTTTAAACAAATCAAAAGTGTACCACGTTCACTAATTATTTCGGTTAACGTTTTCATTTTGAACGGCCGAACTAAAATGTGCCTTTTCAAACACTTTATCAAACGCGATCGTTACACGATATGACTATAATTGACTATAGTCCGGCCCACGAGAGTCCATACGTAAGAACGCGTCCGTCGCTGCGCATCAGTTCCCCTTCCATACGCCGAATCATACCGATCGGAAACCGGCCGGCAACGATCGCCGACAGCCGTCGTTGACATTTGTATATACAGAGTGACCGCAGCAAACGCGTGTTTATGTAATACGATAATATTCAATTGCTTATTAGTTATAACGTATTTTTTTGCGTTTTTTTTTAATTCAATATGGAGAATGATAAAGTATATTAAATGTATAAAAATGAATACCGATTATAATATTATGCTACGCCGCGGCGACGCAATTAAATAGTTGTGTTTTTATGATCCGCTGTATTCACGTTGCCGAGTGGTGGGAACAGCACTATGGTGGGAGAAAATTCGGCCGACAGTCGCCACACCCGTCAGTATCGATGCGCGGTTTACGTATGGACTCTCGTGGGCCGGAGTGTATATACTTATATATAGTCACGCGTCGATATAGCGTTTAGATAAGAAAATCGACAGTTGTATAACTATATAGCTATATAGTTTGAATCTGTGGATTATACTATCGGCGGAGTTAATAGTGTTTTCTAGTTAAAAATACCTACCGGTGGAATTTACATTTTCGGCTTGGGTTTGGATTTATTTCAGGTAAAATAAATGTACCGGTGGAATTTACATGTTTTAAATTCAACCCAAAAATCGACTACCTATAAATCGGTGGAATTTACAATCGCCCCCGCAGGTACATGCGATATTGCGTCGAATCACCGTCGATCCTTGTTTTCCGAATTCTGTTTGCTTCCCGCGTCCAAATCGATATACAAGAATAATAACGCTATAAAAAAACATTTAATGATGTACGAACTTATATGCCTTTTGGGATGGGCAAATATTCAAGCATGTCAATACTGATCAGGCCCGTGTATGTTTTTTAATAGTTTTCAAATAAAAGTTACTCGATAATGTTTCGAGAAAACGTTGGGCATTTATTTATAATTCTGTATTTTGTATGGTATAAATCAACATCGTAAAGTATACACACAGTAGAATTTGCATATCAGTTATTATCTGCAATCGAACTAATTTTCACTTTGATTGCTAAATTACTAAACATTATAAATCCATAACTTATTATCATTATCATTATTAAACCTCAGGGTAGTTGTCCATCAAGTCGTAGAGGCTTAATTTAAAATGTTTATTGGGGTTGATGCAGGATGTTAATCAAAAAAAATATCTAAAAACCCGTATGATTAGTGCGTAGCGTACATACGAATTCACAGGAAATTAATTCGACTGTGCAACAAAGCACCTACCTACTAAATTTACCGCAAGTAAATGGTTATACCTAGAAAACATTTTAAATAATAATTTTGGAATTTGTAACTATGGTGTTGTACCTTAAACATCTCCTGACCCACCACATGCTCCTGTTTGCCAGAGACATATTTGATTATGCCGGGAGTTTCATAAATGGTAGTCCATATACGCTCCGATTAAACGCACAGGTCATTAATGTATTCACACAGCTGCTAAAATTCAACCGATTGAATTTGACATTTATTTATTTATTTGACAATTAAACGGGTTTGGACTAGGGTTCCGATACGTATTGGTTTAACCGGCACTGTACCGATTTTAAGAGTGGCGTCCCGGTATCTAAGTGATATGCTTCAAGACAGCCAATTGTCTTGGAATGAGACTTCAATAATGTATGTTTATACTTATATAAACTCTAGATTGAAAACCCATAATATTATTGTCATGATTCAAGTTGAATAGTTGACTGGTGAAATCTGTTTTTAATTATTTTTCCGACTAAGTAACGATTATTTTTGTCAAATACATTTTTCGTAATTCCATTTCTTCACATTTTTTTAACAAAAGAAGAATCGTTCGATACAATTATTTTGACTGTGATTTTTTATTTATGAATTTGTTTAAACAATCAAATATTTTTAGAGGAATAGTGAATGTTGCTCGTTTGTGTTGTGTAAAATATGTGTCCCATGTGTCAATAAATTCATGTTAAGCGTAGATGCTCGACAACAAATAGTGGGAGGTGATAAAATATAATTATGTGATATTTGTCTAAACAGCAGGTAAAAATAATAAAACATGCGTGTACACGAAGTTACGAATTTGTAATATTCACTCGGCAAGTTTTTTTTTTTTTTGAACTTTATATTTTATATAAAAATTATAAATGTAAGTTTTTTTGTTTTTGAAAAAAAGTAATTGTTTTAAACCTTATTTTAAGTAACAGTATAAGGTAAGTATGCTATTCGAGATTTTTTTTTATACAAACATTGATTTACGAGTATAGTAACAGTTAATTATTCCAGTAATAATGTCAATAACAAGATTTTGTAAGATATTACAATCTACAGTCTCCTTCACTTAGCATAAAATATGTTTAGCAAGGTTCTAACTTAATATAATGGATATCTAGACAGAAATAAATAAATAAAATGCTTTCACGGTTTAATTACAACAATAAACCCTTAACGTGATGAAAAAAATAGATACGTACATTGCCTGCAACTATGGAAGTGCGTTACGCACAATTATTGTAGTATATAATGTCATTTAGATTAGTAGTGATAGGATTTTCAGGTAAATTAGTATTCTTACACGAGCAGTTAAGATTAAAAATTATGAAAAAAAAAAAAAACAATCTATAGAGTTATTACAATTAATGAAATTGATTTATGATATATTTAAATTCTTCAGACTCCGGTTGATTCCTGCAGTCATATAGCCGTATTTGGATACTACACATTAAAACAGGCAAGTCGGTAGATTTCAAGTTCCAACGGACAGAAAATTGTATATATATTATCATCTCTACTCGTACAACTGATAAGATTGTTTTTAATCTATACGGTTCACACTCCGTAGAGTTACACTGTTACATTATAGATGTAATTAATAATCACATTCAGAAAATGTAAGCGCTAAATATTACTATATGTATGTTTTTTATTTTAATTTTTTTATGTGTCTATTTCCTGATCAATTTCACTTTATTAATTATAATATTTTAGCCAACACTTCAAATTATACATACGTTAGACTATATACATTTTTATAAATGTACACGTGGACACGTTAAAAAAAAATTGTATTAATGTTATAAAACTATCAAATTTTATCGATAATTTCTTATTGTAAAATAATAATAGTTCAATCGATCAATACTCGAACTCAAGGTTCAGCTGTACAACCATGTTCTGTGTATTGAATAATATGGACCCAATCTATACTTGTTGATTAAATATACTTATTTATCGAGTGTTTCATGTATTACTTCACCAATGGGACAGTATCTATAGTACTACATAACGAGTATTAACGAAATATACTCATAATATGTGATATCGTTTAGCGATGTTTTAGGTTCACATACAAAGCATAATCCCATCAACAACAATATCAAAGTTTGTACAAAAACTAGGTTAGGCTCAGATTATAATTTCCTTTGAGGCGAAGTCCCATCCCTACAAAAATTGTCGCGTAGGTATTAGCATTCGAGTTTATTAGTAGAGCCGCTAGGCGGAGTCCTAAAATTTTAAAAATCGAATTCTCGTTATTCCGGAAAAAAAAATGTTAGTTTTGATTGAAGATTAGAACCAAGTACCTAGATACCTTCTGCATGATGCTCCATTGAACTATGAAATTAATTACATTGGGTAGAAATATTATATATTTAAGTGTGCCTACACGATATTATGAAAAATTCATAATTTTTAAAATTATATAGGTAACTCAAAAACTAATGATTTCTTAAAAAATTCTGATTTTACCATCGTCTTGAGTGTACAAAAGTACATATGTGGAGGAAAAAAAATTCCAATATTAAGGTTAACCGGTAATGTAACAAAGTTCCAAAACATACCAAACAAAGATTTATTGCAAACATCTATAATATAACCTGCAGGTCTGCCAGATAATTTATTTATAATAAACACATTACATACCTGGTATACTATGCACGATCACAGCAAGTACTATTGAGTATAAAAACGATGTAAGTTTTAGTCGTGCGCTTAGCTATTTGTCACTCGTTGTTCTCTTCAATCTCAATTGACTCCTAGATTACACATATTTCAATGCTAAACGAGTGCCCACGCTAAAAGTAATAAAGACAACTAATACCCGATCTCAACATTCAAGTACGATATGAAAAGTTAAGATATAATACTTATATATATTTTTTACTTATATTTATACTATCAACGAAAACTCAGAAATGTAATTCGTAAAAATTAAAATATTTAATAAGCGTACCTACGCAGAAAAATACGAGTAACATTGGACATGAATTATTTACTATCATCATTGGTTCCACAGCGATATGGCGTTAAAAAATACAATTTAAATGTAAACAGTTTTAATTTTCAACGATTTGTTTGTACAGTGACGCGAAATATAAACAATTATTCGCGCGCACATAATCAGATAATCATATTTAAAACAATATTTTTGCCAATGATAATGGTGTGTAGCAAGGGGATGCGTGCGCAGCAGCCAATTAGCCAATCTGCGATGAGCCACTGGTTTACTGAGGCGTTCAAAGGAATCGCAACTTAATTATGATTTATTTTAAGACTAAAGATGCGTTTACATTATAGCCCGAACGCAAATGAAAGCGAGCGAATTGTTTGCCGCCCAATCGCTCGGATGACGGTACATCAAAGAACATTCTCGTTCGGTTCAAACGATATTCGGCCCTCTTTTCTAATCTGGTCAAAACCAATAATTAACGCGCATACTGCTGATTTTTAATTGACTTTCTTATCAATAAATTCAAAGCGAATGCTAGAGAGCAAGCCCGAACGTTCGCAAATAGTCCTGAACATAGTAATGTAAATGGCGATGCCTAATAAACAACGAATTCGTGTTCGGTCTGCAATGTAAATGCAACTTAACAATGGTAAAAAATTAATTTTTTATTTTTCGAGCGATAATTTTAGCTAATAACATTTGTATATTTTTGTTCTTTCTCGTAATTGTTCTATATTAAAATCAATGATTTTAATAAAAGATATTATTCAGTATAAAAATAAATAAATATAAATATAGGTATAATTATATAAATATGTGTGTGTATAAATACGGTACCTATTGTTTTTTTTTTTTTGTATTTTTCAACATTGTCTAACATTCATTTTAATTCCCCATTTATTTACAATTATTATATCCATTACATATATTACAATTATTTTTACATTTTTATTATTATTCTTGTTTCACTGTCATTTAATTATTAGTCTGATTCTGTTTTAAATATCTACTTTGTAAAATTATAGATGTCCGTTAATGCATAACGTTAGTAAATAAATAATTGTCTTCAAAAGTGTCAGTAATTCATCAGCTTTTGTTTTTTTCATGTGTTAATTTTGAATTTTGATATGGAAATACACCTTGAGATTTAGCTCCCTTCTATGTGTAAGGTACTGTAAGATGTCCTTAACGTCTCCTCCAGATGTCTTGAAAGCTTCCTTGTAGTTACACTAAATATTGTTAAGTTAATAGGAGTATACATTTAATTAAATTGTTACCATTTAACTCTTTGAAGCATGGTAGTGAGTTGCATTGACCACTTAATTTTTTTAATTTTTGTTTGGTGATTATGACTACTAACCACCTCAAGGAAATAATTTTATCTTGTTTACGCGTTAGTTGTTTATGAACACTACCACTTCAATTGGCTAGTAAATATACTAACCTTTTGATTTAATAGTTAATTTAATTATTAAATTTAATAATTGTATTTACCCAACTGTTTACATTTGGATTATAGTATACAATACTGTTGCAGACGCTTATCTTTATCATCACCGTTATATAAATTAAAAATGATATTCTTATTTGTAACATCTATGATATATGTAATAATAAGTATATTTTTCATTCATATCAGTTTCTATCACATAGCAATAATCACTGACATAAAAATGAATACTTTGTAGTGGTTAGTAGCAGTAATGGTTAACACGTTTTGTTTTTTATCATTTTGAAATTTGAATTATATTATAAAATTTCAAACATGAACAAAATTCAAAAGTTGTTATTATTTATTTTTATTATATTATGTTTGCAATTAAGAAGTTTGAGTTGTAAAAAAAATTATGTTATTAATGTATGAATGGTGATATAACCACCACTAAAACATAAATAATTTTGTAATTAAAATTTACAATTTTACTAAAATAGTGGTACATAGATTATTTAATGACCTGTGCATTTAGGTAGTGAATATTTTGTATTGACCCGTGCTTCAAAGAGTTAACAAACAAAGCCACATTTAATTCAATATCCTATTTTCTTATTTGCATTTAAAATATTTTTGTTACAAATTCATTACAATATTAAAATTATAATATACACCTTAAAATTATATTTTTTAATATTAAATGTGTTTAGGTTTTAGCTAAACATTACAAATTAATTTTATTTTCGTAAAAACAATTTTAAATTATTTTTAAAAAATGTATATAAATTATAACAATCAAATGTACAATGTTTTTAATATTCATGGAACTTAATAATTTAATACATTTTTGAACCTAATACCCCAAAAATAGTTGACACAAATGTGATATATTAAGAATTACAAGTTGTAGATTTAAATTATAATTCATCATGATCAGTTTCTGTTACAGGGGCTGTGGGTTTTTCACTATGTTGTACACAAACAGCTGGTACAACAAAATCCATGGCATATTCACAACGATTAGGTTCAGTTGCTGATATTAAAGCTGGTTCTAAGCCACAATTCAAACGTACCTATTTTTACAAATTTAAACATAATTTAAAGAAAATTAATTAATTAATTTAATAAAAGGATTTTTACATGAGTAGATCTTTGAGGACCATTCCAACAATGCTGTCCTCTATCATATAACATAGTGCGGTATTTTGGATCACCAATCCAGCTATTCCAAGTACCTAATCTAACTTCAGATCCACCATTTTTTGATCGTTGAGTTATCTGTCATAATTTAATAAAATACATAAATTTTTAAATTATTTAAAAATACTTTAAACTCAAATCTTACTTGATCAAAAAGACATAATTTATACACATATTCACGATCAGAGAGTTCATAACATTCTCCATCTAAAGCTGCAAATTCATCTTCTGGACCAAAATCTTTATTGAGTGATTCTTGTAAATGGGTTACTTCTCGTTGTATGTCCCTGAATTTTCTATTAGCTTCTTCAAAAGCTTCACGCGCTTGTTTAGCGTCTATTATAAGATTAAAAATAAATTAAAAAACCCATAAGTATTAATCGGTTAATAATAAGTTTTGATTCATACAAAATTGATTTAATTGCATCTAAAGTGCATTTATTATTACGTTAGTTATTATTAGGGCTCAGATTTATATGTATTAAAAAAATGAGAATATGTAATAAAAAATCACTTTATATGCGATAAAAAAATGAAAATATGGAACATAAAAAAATTATAAACAAATATAAAAAATTGCTTTATAAATTACATTATTATCTAATTTACTTATTTTACTTTGACATTATTCATCGTGATCTTGATCTTGAAAGCAATGAGATACCATATACATGCTCAAATTTTCAAAGTTAAATGATCTACGGTTTGGTCGTAAGCTCAATAATTGGTAATATTTTATATACGTACTTTTGGAAATATGGGAAATTGTCTGTATTGAAAAATACAATCTTATATAATTATTAATAAATCGTAAATGAACAAATTGTCGAAATATGTAGGAAAAAATGGAATTATTGAGAAACATGTAAAAATATGTACTTATGACAAAATATGTAAAAATATGTAAAATAAAATATAGTCCATTACATTGGAAATCGTTAGAAACGAATTTATCACTTACCTAAATTAATTTATCAAGTCACAGTAAAAATATGTATTTACATATAAATCCAAGCCCTAGTTATTATATTTAAAAATATAAACAGATAAGCATAGAAAAATGTTTAAATAGTTGCGTAAAAATAATTTAATAATTAATGGTCTATAACATAGTAGAGAAGTACAGAAAAAAGAATAAAAAACTATGCATGGTGTTTATAGATTTAGAAAAGATGTATGACAGGGTGCTAAGGGAAGTTTTAAGGTGGGCATTAATGAGGAAAAATGTCCCAAAAATGTATGTTAATTTGATCCAGGATATGTATGAAGGGTCGAGTACTAGTGTCAAGAGTCGGTGTGGAGTATCAGAAGGTTTCAGTATAGGAGTAGGTAAGCACCAGGGGTCAGCTCTAAGCCCCTACCTGTTCTCAGTGGTAATGGATGAGGTTTCAAAGGAGATATAGGGTGAGATACCATAGTGTATGATGTTTGTGGATGATATAGTTCTGGTAGGAGAAAACCTAGAAGTTGTCAATAATAGGGTAAATGAGTGGAGGTTAGCCCTCGAAGAAAAGGGATTGAGAATTAGTAGAAATAAAACTGAGTATATTGAGTATGATTTTGGACAAAGAGACCAAGAAGTTGAAGGAATGAGGAGACAACTGACAATAGATGGTGATGTGATAGGTGAAGTTGAGAGCTTTAAATATTTAGGATCTTTTGTTCAAAAGGACGAGGGCTTTGACATTGATGTAAAACATAGGATTAAGTGCGGGTGGATGAAATGGAGAGAAGCATCGGGCGTGTTATGCGATAAGAGAATTCCAATTAGGCTGAAAGGTAAATTTTATAAAAGTGTAGTGAGACCAACTATGCTATATGGTTCAGAGTGTTGGGCGGTTAACAGGAGAATATAACAAAGTATGAGTGTCGCGGAAATGAGAATGCTTAGATGGTTGAGTGGAGTGACAAGAGAAGATAGAATAAGGAACGAATATGTGAGAGGTAGTGTTGGTGTAGCGCCAATTGTGGACAAGATGAGAGAAAATAGGCTGAGATGGTTTGGGCATGTGATGAAGCGAGAGGAAACGAATGCAGTAAGAGTGGTTATGAAGATGGACGTTGAAGGGAAAAGAGGAAGAGGAAGACCAAAAAAGAGATGGTTGGAGACTTTGGAGAATGACATGAGGACTGTCGGTGTGTGCAGAGATGTGATTGACCGATTAAAGTGGAGGTGTAGGACAAGAGTGGCCGACCCCAAATAGTTGGGAGGAAGGCGAGGCAAAAGAAGAAGAAGAAGAACATGGTCATACTTTTAAGGTATAAGTCATGATGGAACACAATTATTAAAATATTTAAAAGTAAAAATCAGTCAAAAGTTATTAAAAGGAAAATTTTTTTCAAAACTGATTTGGTGTCCATTACTTTCTACAATCAATTTTGTTTCTTCGTCATACTGAGATTCATCAAGTTCCTCAGCATCTGTGTATTTGGTTTCATCTTCTGCAGTTTCAGGTTCACTTTCATCATCGTTTTCATCTTGATCTTCTATTTCTTCATTTTTATCATTATCTTCCTCAGCAGGTTGTTCAGTCTCTTTTACATTACTGGACTGAGCAATTATTAATTGCTTTAAACGGTCCCAACCACTTGACATAAAGTCTTCTAAATTTATCTCTTTTTTGTTTTCCATAAAGTACTGAAAACAGTTTTCTAGTTATCAATAAATTAATAAAATACACCTAAAATCTTATAGTTATTAATGATTTGAATAAAATATATTTTTATACTAAAATATAATTTTTAAAAATAAATAAATTTATATGACAAAAAAAAATTATGTAACTTACATCTTTTTCATCTTGCGAAATAATACCGTCTTTATTTTGATCAAAAGTATTATAAGCATCAACTTCTTCTTCATCAATCCTATAATAAACATTTTAAATGGTTTTTATTTTTTTAATAGTACTAAGTATTTAGTTTTATAGAAAATTGTACTTGTTATCTTTATTTGTATCAATTTTATTAAATATTTCAAATGCTTCATTTTGTTGCTCAAGTTTTTCTCGTTCCTTTTCTTGTCTTCTTTTTTCGTCATGCATTACTTTATATTTTTCCAATGCAGATCTTTCAACCTCATCTGCCTTTTCTTTAACATTTAAACTATTATTCTTCAAAAGTTCAGCATCTTTTTGTTGCTCTAAAAGTTCAGTGATTCTGTTCTATATAAATATAAAAAAAAGTAAGTTTGTAATGTTTAATATATTAATAAAAAATTATCAAGATAACATGTTAATAGATTTATTCCATTACTGAATTTCCAAAAGTGGAATAATAAGTAAAATGCATTAAAATTTTATAAATTGTTATTTTTTCCATGAAAAAATATAATTATAGTCTTGGTTAAAACTTCTTTTAATTTTGATTATAGTCAACAATCACAGAAAAAAAATTATAGTTTAAAGTCTATTACATTCAGTGTTGGGAAATATCTAGATAAATGTATCTAGATAAGTTATCTAGATAAAAATTATTTATATTTTATCTTATCTAGATAAATTTATACTCAGTTATCTTTATCTTCATCTAGATAAAAATCTTGTTATCTATGAGTACCAATCTAGATAATTTATTTAAATAGAATAAAAATAAAATTTGAAAATTTAAAATGTTTTTATATTTTCATTTTTACATTTTTCTGTACATCTATATACCTATTACACAGATAATAACTGGTAAGATGACAATCTTCTTATGAAGTTTATTTTAAAAAAAATAACTCTTTATATTATATGATTATTTTCAAAATGTTTGAAATTTGATAAAAAAAGACAGAAATGTATTGTTATTTTATTTTTCAAATCTAATATTTTGTTATTATTTAGTTAGAGAATGATTTGGCATCTTCTTATGAAGTTTTTTTCAAAAAAAAAATTATTTTATATTTTATGTTTATTAATGTTTGAAATGAGTTTAAAAAATGATATTTATTTTAAAATGTTTTTAATTATGAATTTTTTACCTAATATCTGTAGGCTGTAGTATCCTGAATATTTTCAAAATCAAACATGAAATTATCTCATATTTATCTAGATAAAAATGTACTTATTTTTATCTTTATCTAGATAAATTATTAGTTATCTATTCCCAACACTGATTACATTTAACAATAAATGATAATAATCTTTTTTTTAAAAAGTACTTGTTTTTCCAGTCGAAGTTCTTTTCCTTTAGCAATTAGTTGAGCGCGTATTTCATGTCCAGCCACATATATTTTTTGTAGTCTTTCTTCCTCTTCTCTTGCTGCTCGTCCAAGTTCTTCACAAGTGTTTTCACATGTTCCTTTTCTATTATTATTTGCCCATTCATCAGAACCATCACAACAATCTATCAATGTATATTTTATATTTATATCAGTATAGTATTATAATACATATGAAGTAATAAAGTATTAAATTCAATAATCAAAACTTAAAAAAAAAAAAAGATCAGTTAATTATTATATATATATTTAAAAGTAATAGTTTATATCTTAAGCATTTTATTAAATATTTCATTTTCATGCATAGAAGAATTTTTAAAACAAATAAAATAATAACAATATATACTAATGGGTATCTTATTTTATCATTTACTTAGGACTTAAACTGTATATTTTTTAAAAATCATAATAATCATAACAAAATACCAATGACAAAGGGGTAGTAATTTACTATAATTTGTTTTATAGTACTATAATATTCATACCACAAATTCCATCATTAACTCTAGATGATGGTATGATAAGAGACATGTGTCCAGCATTGGAGCAATGGAAAGTGCCATTAGGACACGCTGAAGTGCCAGGCTCATCACTTGCATCTGGACAGTCACAATAATCATCATTTACGAAAGAAAAAGGAATTATAAAACTTCCATCAAGACATGAAAAATCCTTGTCAGGTATGTAAAGTGAAGCTCCTAAAAAATATACAAAGGGATTTAATCAATGTTGTCAGAAGGTGTGTTAAGTTAAAGTGTAAGGTGTTTGGATACATTTTTAAATAAGTTTAGATATTAAAAATAAGATAATAGCCTTACTTTCGAATGCAATTCCTCTAGGTCTCACAATATTTGTACAATTGATCACAGTTAAAAAACAAAACAAAAATTTAATAAATAAATAAAATCTTTCCATTTCAATTAAATTAAAACTTAACAACTAAAATTGGATAATATTTTTAAGATTATGAAAATTAATTCATAACAATATTGTCGGCTTGAAGACGTCAAGCATAATGTTTAGAACTATTAAAATAACCAAATATTTTAAGAACTGTTGTAACAGATAAGATAATAAAACCATAATGATTGTTGGTACCAACTACGATTTTAGATATAATATTTATCTTAAATCGTGGTTGGTACCATACAATTTTTATTTATTTTTTTTCGTAAATCACGGTCTGGCAATGGGAAACTTCGCCTAGTGAGTAGTTCTTCCCCAAAACTAAAATATATCACCCTGTAAACCATTGATTTTATAATACACTAAAATGGTATATTCTAAATTCATTGCTGTAAATGAATAGATCTTCGCGGGATGGAATATTTTAGATCAGGATACAAAATTGCCTAAATTAACCTCTTTTCTGTAATAGACTAAATATGATAACTTTAATAAAACGAGATTATTTTCTCATTATCATCTCATACACTATTATCTCATATTAGTTCTAACTCCAACCCACGATTAAAGTTATCTTTAATCATGCTTTAACTGTATTGAACATAAATTGGGATTTCTTTTATAGGTAATAGTCAAATATATTTTGTTAATTTTGTTAATTTTGTTAAATTGTGTAAAATTCAGTGTAAACAATTATATAACCTACTGTTTTGAAGTTCAGTGTGTCATTAATAATATCAGCCATGTGTCTTCTATATAAATGTATTTAATAAGTCTTAAACAAACCAAATGTTTTATTGCAATGGTTAAAAGAGCAAATAAGCTTACTCTACAGAATGTTTATTTGTAATTTATATTTTTTTGTTGTATGAGATCAATTTTTTTTTTAAAACGATGTACTACATTCATAACTAATATATTTTTTATTTTTCTTGTTTAGTCGTCATATATTTATTGATATCTGATTTTGAATTATATTGTATCTACTAATAGTACACTTAAACTTAATAAAACTAGTTATTAAATTAAAGAAGAAAAAAACCTTAAATGTGTACTGTCGCAATAAACTAAATAAATAGAAGGCAAGTATTTTGCAGCTTATTACAGTTTACATTAAATTAAATTATGAACCTTTGTATTTCTAGCTTTCTACTATTCTATATAAAGTCAGATGTAATAAAAAATACAACATTTAATTTTGGTTATTATTTTTGACTTAGTTCAGAATAATAGAAATACATTGTTTTTTAGCAGGATTAACTTATTTATAATTCATATAGACCTTTAATAGAAACCTTTGGTAGATAGATTGCATAATTATATATTTTATTTTATTTATTAATATTATATAATTATTGTATGCATATAATAATAATATATTCATAGTATTATATTAGTAACCATGTTATACATATGTTTATTTTTCATTTTCCCTCCCTTTAACAATTCATACAAAAAAAAATTGTTTAAGTTCTAGACAAAGTTGCCTCAAGCATTTCAATAATTATATAATTTGTATTTTATATATATATTTTTTTTAATAAATATTGACATTTAGAAGGTAAGCAGTTTAGACAGCTCGGTTCATCAATAAATGCATTACTACTACTAGTTAGCAACAGATTCTCTTAATTTACAACACCAAAAAAAATTATTTATATTACATTAAATTATATCTAGTATTTCATCTTATCATTCTTACAGTGTTAAAAGGCAATGCCTTTCAAAATCTCCTCTCTAGTTATCAACAATAATATTATTTATAATGTGAATTGTGTGTTATTCAATTTTAAATGAGTTAATAATACTATAATTTAAAATATAATATATTCATATATTATAACTGATAATAATAAAAATCATAAGAAAACAAATTTGTTTATCATTTTATGAATTATAATTTTCTATTAATCGCAGAAAAGGGGCTAGTGTAAGCAATTTTATATACGAATTTAACAAATTTTTTTTTGGGAAGATCCATTTATCACTGAAATAACCTGTTATTATACCGCAATAATAAAGTGAATTTGAAAAAGAAAAAATTAAAAATATAGTAAATATTTCATCTTGTTGAACGGTATGTGTTTGTGTTTGAATTTTTAATTGTTATAGTTTTTACCATAAAAATTCATATGTCATTTAGGTATAAATATTTATATGTATGTATCGTATTCAGTGGTAGACTGGCCAAGGGAGCTGGAGAGATTTATTTCCCTAGGCTTGTGACAGTTATCAGATTATGTGTTAGCCTAGAAGGTTATAAAATGGTAATACGATATCAATAGTTATGGATTGGAGTATGGATTTGTTTTTAAATTCATTTTGAACGATTTTCAATAATTTAAGGAAATATAGGTTTTATTTTTAGTGTAGGTAAGAAGGGCCGTCCCAAGATTTTTTGGGGCCAGGGGCAAATTAATTTTGGGACCCTTCGACCATAATAATAAGATAGATAAACAAAATACTCACTGAGAATAACAAAATTCTTGTAAATGTATTTTTCCAGACCTTGACCAGTCAAGCTCATTTAAAATCATGTACTGCATTACATACTTACATAACATAATTGAATGTAACATATTTGGTCAGTGACAATTTGTTTTTATTATTATACAAATTTTATGGGGCCTCTAAAAATTTTCCAACAATTGGGCCTGGGGCAAAATGTATCCGTTGCCCCCCTCTGAACGGCCCTGGAGGTAAGTATTTACTATTTATATTTTCTTAGAAATGACAATGATTACATCTATTCTTTAACTTTACGATGTTAAGATACTGAAAATTTACCAGGAAAATTGATGACAGTTCTACACACTATACTGTTAATAGTAAATTTGAAGAAATGAGGTATTTTACTTTTTATCCAATGTTAGATGAAATAATTCAAGGAATTGATGTACGTTTTTCACAAGAAACATTGAATTTAACTACATCTATGGGGAAAATGTTAAAACTTCAAACAGATGATGCAGACATTAAAATATTGTCAAAAACATTTAATTTAAAAAATATTCATACAGAAATTAAACTAATAAATATACCGGAAATAGAATCTATATGCGATTCATCTAATATTAATATTTCAAAATGGTTACATTGGTTAGTAGATACTGGACGTTCAGAAATTTTTTCTTATTTTATTAAATCCTTAAAGTTGTTTGTTACCATTCCTGTTACAAGTTGCTCTTGTGAAAGAGCATTTTAAAAATTGACTAGTGTTAAATCAAAGTTGAGATCAGTGATGACCCAAAAGCGCCTGATATTCATCGAACAACATATTGCTACTGAAATTGACCTAGAGGATGTGATCGAAGAATTTAAAGTTCTTATACCAGGAAAGAGAAGGATTGAATTACAACAATTATGTATAATGTAAATTTTCATTTAAATAAACATGTTTGTTAAAAAAAAAACTTAATCAAAAAAGATGAAAAATCTTTTTTTTTTCAAATATAAAGTAGTAGCCATAAGTTTATAATACATTGCAATGTCATGCACATTCATTTTAGGAGCAATTATATCTGTGGGGGGGGGGCACATTTTATCAGCCGCATACTCTGCGAACAAAGTCTGCACACGCCTATGCTAGAAGCATTAGAATAATAATATGAAGCATATTATATTATATAAATATCTAACTATTTGGTATATTTTATTATTATACTAATATTACATACTGACAATCGTGATTATTTACTCAATAATATTGTGATAGGTGATAATTAAAAATACGAGAAGTATTGTATAATGTTGTCTAAGGCCGGATTGGATCTACCAGAATTTGATATGCGGATGTATGTAAAAATTGCTGATACAGTTTTTAAAAATTGAATAGAACTAAGGTTACTTTGTAAATAATATGTTGTTACAAGTGTGTCAATTAAAAATTATAAAACGGGTCGCTAGATTATCATATCTCCTTGAGCCGTTCTGTTCCCAGTCCTCTGATCGTAATAATTATAAATTTACGGCAATACTTAAATAATAGTATTTATAATCAATACAATGTTGGAGTTTTTCAGGGACTTAAATGTAAAGTCATTAAAACCGATGTTATTATTATGAATGGTTTCTACTGTATCATTTTTATATTTTACATTTTTACGTTTTCAAAAGTGAATATTTAAGGGTGAATAGTAGTTATCCATATTAAACGACCTAATAAAAGGGTTAATCGATGATAACAAAAAATAAATAATAATATACTCTGTACGAAGTGGGGGTTTTAATATAAATTTTCTCTATTAATTTATGTTTTCAACAATTATTTTACTTCACTTGTAGTGTTATAAGATTATGCTATGCTCATATTTTTTTTCTTTTATTACTTATAGTTTTATTAAATGTATAATTTATTTTATTATTACTGGATTTTTAATTTCATATTTTGATAGAAAGTATTATTTGGATGTGTAAAGTATATATCGAATCAGATATCAAGGCTATCTTGTCGTATGCGCTCTACCGGCAGCATTGCGACTGCAGTATGCGCTCAGTTACTAGACTAAAATTATATTAGATTATAAATCTATATATATATGTATATATCAATTAATGATAGTTGAAAGTTGAGTAATACGAGTAAATTATTCATAAGTAGATATATTTAGGCAAAATTAAAATTTACTGAGTGACTAGAGTACTCAACAAAATGTTAGTGCAAACTTTAAATAGTTGATGAATCGATAGGAATAACTTCTTAAATAAAAATTATATAAAAAGTTATACTAATAAGTGGACTGTATATTTTATTTTTGTTGTGGAGTCGATCATTGTGCTCGGTAACAATTTCGATACGCGACTGAATTATCACATGCAAGGTACAATATAGGGTAATATTAATAACAACAATAATAATTATAATAAAGATCAAGCAATTTCGATAGCGTCTGATTAGAGCACTAACAATAGTTATACATAATTAACTATTGGACCGTCCATTGAAGTTGAAGTGAAGAAATTGGTATGTAAGCAGAACCGGGAAAAAGGTATGGTGTAAGATGGCTGTATATTAGTTAAGGTTTATGGTATGTAACTAAGTAATTAATATATAACTATATTGGTGAATAAATGTGCACACGTAATGCAGTACAATGTATTTTACTTAAAAAAATATGTTACATTTCAAACGTATTATGATAATTTTAACTCATTTTACTACAATTGTACCACAATATACTACCTAATAACGTTGATCTTTATATCTGTAAATAAAATATTATAAAATTATAATACAAAAGTACTCTAATTCGAAGGCCTTTTACTTCTTGCAAAATCCATGAAAATATTTTAAATTATTATTGTTGTGTATTTTATGAACAATATACTTAAGTAGTTATTTATAAATAATATATATAATAATATACATCAATTAAGACTGATAAAGTAGTTTGAATTGTCTTTTTCTGACATATAATAAGCTACCTACTATTTATGTATCTATTTTTCAGTATTTGTGTTTTATATGTTTTAAATATAGCTATTCATAGTATAGTATAGTATTTGTATAGTAAATTAGTGTTTTAATCTTTGTATTTTGGCTACAAACTATTCAACTATTTAATTCCTTGCGATACCACTATGCATAAAACTTCAATGATAACTGAAAAAATAATAAATAAAAATATTTATATTTTATTTGAAATGACATGAGGGCTGTCGGTGTGTGCAGAGGAGATGTGATTGACCGAGTAAAGTGGAGGTGTAGGACAAGGGTGGCCGACCCCATATAGTTGGGAGGAAGGCGAAGTAGAAGAAGAAGATATTTTATTTGAATTAAATAATTTTTTCAAAATTCTAAAATATATCAAATTGTTGTATATACTGCAAAGAAAGGAAAAATAAATAATATGAAACTTAAGACTTGTTTCATACATAACTTATTACCAGGGACGGCTCGTCAGGGGAGACTTTGAAACTGCGTCTCTCCTTAAAAATAAACCGGCCACTTGTAAATAATATAGTTAATTAAAAATAATAATGTATAGAAATATTTTTATTTAAAATATACCGTTTTCATTGTTTATTATTATTAATTGAAAGTCATAAAATCGAAAACCTATTAATAGTTATCTGGATAGATACACTATTTTAGTAATTTCTGCGGGTCATTACAGCTCATTACGACGGTCGTCGGTTTTGTGAAACTGAAGCCCGTCAGTTACAATCGTAATATAAAATGGCATGACTGGTTTTAGTCGGAGGGTGCCGGGGAGAAAAAGCTGCGTATCTTAGACGTTATTGAGTCTGAGTTCAGTACAGTAATTGCCGTGCCGCTGCGCCTTGTAGCCTGTGTTTAATTCATTTTACTAGACGTTTTGTTCATTGTTTATTAATTATTGAACAATTTTTTTTTTTTTTTTTTTTTATTAAGAAAAAATATAACATTTACGATCTGTGCAAACTAGCACAAAAAGCAAATTTGCAAAACAACATAAACAAAAACATCAAGAAAACGTGATAAGGGAAGCCATCCAGTGATAGGACCCTTTTTTTTTTTTTAATTATATTTTGGGTAAAGTGCCTAGATCAGGAGATCACGAGATCACAGGAGGGTCATTTGGAAGTGAAAAAGAATACTGGTTTGAGACGAGTGGGTTGGAATGTAGGGATAATCTGGAGTGGAATTTTTTGTAGTGTGCTATGGTTAGGTTTTCGACTGTCTCAATATTTAGGTCTTTGTGGAGAGAGTGGTTGCTAACATACCATGGAGCAGAAGTTATTTGGCGTAGGCAAATGGATTGGAATGATTGAATATTTTTTGTATGGGTTGGCTTGGCGCAACCTCAGATTTGGGCACCATATGCCCAAACGGGCCTTATCATGGATCTGTATATTAATAATTTGTTTTTTAGTGGAAGATTAGATTTGAGTATTGGACGCAATAGGTGTAGTCTGGAATTTAATAATTTTCTTTTTGCTTTCAGATGAGGGCCCCTGGTGAGTCTTTTATCTAAAATTATACCTAGATATTTGACATGTGACTGTGAGGGAATAGGAGTTCCTTGAAATGTTAGGGCTGGTGAGTTTTTTTTGTTAAGGGTGAAAGGAACATGTATGGACTTATCAGCGTTTATTTTTATTTTCCATTTGAGTGACCAGTTATCGATTAAGTTTAAATTGAGTTGTAGAGCGAGAGAGGCTTCAACGGGATCGGAATTGTCTGAAAGTATTGCTGTATCGTCAGCGTACGTAGCTAAAATGGTATTGTCGGTTTGGGGGATATCTGACGTGAAGATATTGAAGAGATCAGGAGACAAATCGCTACCTTGGGGTACTCCTGCTTGGATATGAAAAATGGAAGAAAAGTAATTTCCTTGACGAATAGAGAAGGAACGATTTTCGAGGTATGAGCGAATTAATAAGTAGTAAGGGGCTGGAAAAAAAAGTTTTAGTTTGAAAAGTAAACCCTTGTGCCAAACACGGTCGAACGCTTGTGCAACATCGAGAAAAACTCCTGGACAGTATTTTTTGTATTCAAACGAAGAGGCAATTTTGTCCACTAACCTATGGACTTGCTGTATTGTGGAGTGACTGGCCCGGAAGCCGAATTGAGTATTGGGGATGACGCTTTGTGAATTTACTATAGGTCTAATTCTTTTAAGAACGAGTTTTTCAAATAACTTAGCCAGTACGGGAAGTAGACTTATAGGTCTGTATGAAGAAGCAACGTTGGTGGGTTTACTGGGTTTGTGTATGAGTATGATTATAGATAACTTCCATATTACAGGAAAATAGGAAAGTCTCAGCATGGAGTTGTATATATATGTTAGAAGAATAATTGTTTTTTTAGGGATGTGTTTGAGGATTTTATTTGTTATTAAGTCGTAACCCGGTGATTTATTGGGTTTGAGTCTTTGGATCGCATTTGCGATTTCGTTAGGTGAAATATGATTTATGGGGAGGTACATTGGTAATGGGGCATCGAGAAATTTATTTATTTTGTTTAAATGAGTAGTATCAGGAGAAGTGATGGGGTTGGGTTTAAATATGTTAGAAAGATGTTCGCCAAACAGGTTGGCTTTGTCGACTTCAGATAGTGCGAGTGAACCGTCTGGTTTCTTAATAGGACATGAGTGTTCTTTTAATTTTAGGAGGTTTTTAGTGGTTTTCCATAATGAGCCGTCTTTTGTGTTTAAGGATTTGTATTTTAATTCAAAGTGCTCGTTTTTGTGTTTTAGTATTAGTTTTTTAATGGTATTTGCTAGGTTGTTATACGCGTGTTTGTCAGAAGGAAGTCTTGTTCTTTGCCAACGAGAGCGGGCTATGCGCTTCTCTGCGATTAGTGCTTTTATATTTAACGGCAAAAGGTGGGGATTTGGTTTGTGTAGATTTTGAGAATTTTGAGTATAGCAATAGTTTCGCGTAGCTGTTTGAATTATACTAACTATATTTTGTGCGGCGGCCTCTATTTCATTGTGAGTTTTAAGGGAGATTTTTAGATTTGACCGTTTTCGAGTTGAGTAGAAAATTTTTCCCAATTTATAGGACCAGAAGATAATGAAGGGCGTTGGGGAGAAGAGGTAGGTTTTTCCATTATTTCGAGAAGAACTGGACTGTGGTTGGAAGAGAGGTCACACACATTCTGTATAGTGTGGGGTATGTGATCGGGAATTTTCGAAAAAAAGAAATCTAATATGTCGGGTTGTCTATTTTGGTGAGTAGGCCAGTAGGTGGGGTCACTTGGAGTAATAACTTTACATCCGAATCTATGTAGTGTATTGTAAAACAAACGACCTCTGGGATTTGCAACGCGGCTACCCCAGGATATATGCTTTGCGTTGAAGTCACCCCCAGCAATATATGTGTGTCCTAGAGAGGATAGAAATAAGTTTAATTGGACTTGGGATATACCTGGACTAGGAGGGCAATATACTGCTGATATAGTTGTTGGAATGAGCTTTATTGTAATTGAAATATTTGTTGCTTGGATAGTAGGACTTTGAAGATGGGGAAGAGGATGGTGATGAATTTTAGATGAAATAAGAATAGCGGTACCTGCATGCGAAGTACCATCTGGGTGGTTAGTTTTGTATATACAGTAGCCGGGGAAAATTTTTTTTGAATTTTGAGTATAGCGCGTCTCTGAAATTAGTGCTATGTCTATCTGATTTTCTATAAGAAAATTGAGTAACTCGGATTCTTTTTTACTGAGGCCGTTAGCATTCCATAGGATGATTTTCAAAAAACTTAAGTTAGCTTGATTCTTTGTCATATTTAAGAATAAGCTTGTTTATTACTGTTGTGAGTAGTTGGATTAAGGGATTTATTAATTGTTTGAATTCCAATAGGAAGGAAGATAATTGGTTGCCGGGGATGGTGTCAGGAGGGATATTTTCTGGTATATGTTGATTTTGACTTGTTTTGTTGGAGTAGGTGTGATTTTGAGAATTCGAGGGAAGTTGGGGGAAGGATTTTACATCGGATGTGTTTGGTGGGGCGAGAGTCTTATCATTGGAGGTGGTTGACTGGTGATTTACAATATTATTTTTATTAAACATATTTTTTGAATTAATATTTGGTTTTTGATTGGATTTCAGCAAGTTCTTGTGGATTGGACAGCCACGATCATTTGCAGGGTGGTCTCCCCCACATAAGACACACGTAGCTGGAGTACTGGTTGATTTGAAACACTCGGAAGTGGAATGAAAGGCGGCACAACGTACACATCTGGAGGGGTGAGCACAGTTACCTTTCGAGTGGCCGTATTCTTGGCAGTTGGAGCATTGTATAATTTCAAGTCTTTTGTAGGGCTCTTCCATTTTTATTTTAGTATGAAGTATTGAAGAAAGTTTAAATATCTCGGTATTGATTGGCGCGGGTTCAAGGTCGACAAAAAATATCGGGAATGGGTGTTTGGTAGATTTGTTTAAGACGTTTGAGACTTGGCGTACGTTATAGCCCAGACTTTCGATAGCGATGCCAATTTCGGTTGTTGATGTGGTGGGGTGTAAATTTCGGAAGACAATGCGGAATGCTTTGTTGTCACGAGCTTGGTAAGTGTGGTATTCGGCTTTACCAGATTTTAAATATGTAATGACTGATCGATAGGAGTCTGAATTTTTTGTATTAATTTTTAAATTATTAGCGGAGGATTTGAAGTAGAAATTTTCGGAGCCAACAAGGTTTATTACATCATTACGTAGTTGAATGAAATTTCCGACATTGCGTACGAAAATCGGTGGAGGTAACGAATTAATTTGTTCGGTATTGCTGTCGGGAATATTTTTGGATGCATTGTCCATTTCCGTATCGTCTACATTTTCGGTAGTGTTTAGAATATTAAATCTGTTCGTACTGACAAAAACGGGTTTCATTATTTTCTTTTCTTTTTCGGTAGAACTAGTAGAAGAATGAGGACGTTTCGATTTGGATTTGGTCGTTGAGAATTCGGTGTTTGAATCATTATTATCGAAAAAGACTTCGTTAATTGAACTTGAATCACTGGTTTTGCGATATGGGCTAGTGGATGATGATAATATGGCTTTATTAGTTTTAGAATTGGAAGTACGTGCATTGACCGTGTTTTTATTTGCGGGACTGCTCATTATTGTATGTTGAGATAAGTTAAGATAAGAACCTCCGACGGCTAGGCCGGGGAGTTCGGCGCGATAAGGTAGTTAACTGGCAATATGCACGGTGTACTGATACTATATTTAAAATATAATAGTAATATAATATAATTAATATTACCAGATTTTACTAGAACGGAGACTGGAGAATGTCTGAAAGATTAATATGAGGCCGGATTGAGTAGTAGATCTTCACTCCGTATTGAATGATATTAAACACATTGAATTTAGACACAATATGAAGTATATTGATATACTATTAGCAGAGAATATGATACACGTCATATCTCTAACGTTGCACGCGAGCGACTTGAACAATTATTATACGTATATCCATCTGATATTTATTATTTTTTACATTTTTAGAAGTATTGCAACATTTGATTGCAAAATCGAATAAGTTTATAAACAAATTTAATATTGAATTAAGTTAAAAATATTAACTAAATATTAATCGTAGTATTAATATAATTAATTTTTTTAATAAAAAGGTTTTTCTTGTTCGTTGTTATATGGGATTTATGTTATATAATTTAAGTCTCCCCAGAATATTTACTCACGAGCCGCTACTGCTTATTACTTGGTAAAGTTTCAGGAATATATTGATTATTGTAATAATACTGACATAGTAATATATGCATATGATTCATTTTGTGACTTTTTAGTTTAAGAAATAATGATTTAAATTATAAAGTGCCTACATTTAAAATTAATTTTAGTATAATATATTATTATACTACATATTATGATGAAAGTTGAATTATATACGATATATTCACGAAATATATTTATTATAAATTTAACTATATAAAAAAAATAAAATAATCAATGCATACTTTAATAATAAATATTTCTATTTCATTTATGTATTATTTATTATTAATTTATTAAAAAACTACGATTTATTTATAGATCATTTTTTAATTTTATTTTTGTGTTGTAATAATTCGTAATAGTGTAATATGAATTTTAATTTTAATTAACACATTACACTACCAAATTTTACTGAATACTGATTATAATATATAATTTAAGTATTTTTATCTACATCAAATATGGCTTTAAAATATTCATTACAATATAAAATATTACTGTATTAGTAAAAATAGTTTATGTGCTTGTAGTATGCTTATTAAGGGGCCTCATAAATGAGCATTTTCTTTGTCAAAAACTGCTGTTTATAATTTCAACGATACGTATCGACAATTATCACGATTTTCATTCTGAAAAAATATTCGGATTCACCGTAATATGTACAAGAGATCGATCGAGCCACATTTTTAATTTTTTTAATTTAGATTGCAATAAACATTGTTAAAAAATTTTAAATTTTGCAAAATTTCAAACTTAAATATTTAATCATCTAAATATAAATGTAAAAATATGCCTTGATCGATCCCTCGATCATATTACGGAGAATCCGAATATTTTTTTGGAATGAAAATAATGATAATTGTTGACACGTATCGTTGGAATTAGAGTTGTTTGTTTGAGTGAAAAAAATAAAGTATAAAAATAATGGGAAATATACACAACCATAAAAGGTTTCGGTCTTTTTCAGAAACAGTAGATATTGAAAATAGGACCTTGGCACAGATTTAGATTATAAATTATATTATTAGAGGGATGTTCCAATATAATGAACACAAATCGTCCCAGGGTATCCCATAAAATAATCGCAATTAATTTCCGCGTAATAAGGTCAGATGTCACATCCATTACTTTATTATCTATGAATTAATTCCTGTATGATAAGGTCTCGTGTCCCATCAATTACTTGGTTATCGCTCATCCGCCACGGTTTACAGCCGACAAAAAATCCATAGACCTATAAATTGTTTACAATGATACAATAATATTATAATATATATTATATAATACCGCACCACAGTTTGCTAAATATATGTTATATCCACAGAATAATAGAGGAAATATTTAGATAGTATTTGTATGTTCATTAATGACTGTAACGAATTACTATATAAATATGACTTAAAGTTTATATTGTTTTTAACGCTCTAATTTAATATTCAGATTGACATATTGATCGTTTGATGACTGGAAAGTTGAAGAGTCGAGATCTCTCATTTAGAAAAATCGATATATGTATTTTTTTCCATAACTACATATTTCCACAGAAGTTAAGTAAGACATTAATTACTGATAATAATATCATAATGTTGGACTTAAAAATAAAAATAAATGCTGCTTTTATACATATAAGTTTAATATTATGTTGATGTTAGAATTGAATAATTTTTATTTCCCGTTTGGTGTTGCATATTGTTAAGTTAAGGAAATTGAATAATCTAAACGTGGTGATTATAATATATACCATAGTATATATATATTTAGATTAAGGATCTCATCATAGGTAAAAATAGAGGGCCTAGCGGCTAGGGTGACCAGACGTCCCGTTTAAAACGGGATTGTCCCTTTTTTGATCACCACGTCCCGTTGTCCCAACAAACTTCGAAGGGGACGCTTTTTATCCCATTTTTAGAAGATAGTCCCATTTTAAACCCGTTATTTTCATATTATTTATTATATAATGTACCTACTAATGCTTGTAAATAAAATATCTATGTATGGAAAAATACAAAATAGTTTTACTTGTATATTTAAAATGTGAAACCAAAGTTAGAAATAACAGATAAAAGTTTTCGTGGGACGAGCGTCAAGTCCCAATGCCGACGAACTATAAAATTTGCGATAAGTATGAGACATGTTGTATAGCATAATATGTAGGTAGTTCTACAAACTAAAATTATATATTATATTATTTATAAATTTATAATTAAAGCTATTAGATACTAAATTATAGTATTATTATCGGTAATAGTTTTTGGTAGACACTGTTGACAGTTGATCTGTGAATTCCTTTCCGCGAAGTCGTATTTTGGAAAAGGATAAAGTAAAAAGAAAATAATTATTTATGATATGACAGAGATTTGGACTTAAATTTCTTGAGATTTGTGTGATATGTGTGAATGTATATGGATGAGAGATTTTATTTTTATTTTTTGGGGGTTGAGTAACAGCTGTCCCGTTTTTTTATTTTCTTAATATGGTCACCTTTGCCTAGCCCTTAAAATATTTGTCTTGTCCCCCTAAATATTTATCTATCCTCCACGTAATAGATACAGATACAAATAAAAATGTAAAAAAAAAAATCAGTCCTTCAAAATAGAACACTAGTTGCGCCTATGGATATCATAGAGACGAGTGTAATTGAGAGTTTTTGTTCGTCCTTTCTCTAGATTGACATATGCATTTAAAATATATTTAACTGTCAAGTGTACACTACAAGTATTAAGTGTCTAATATGGACACGACAAACGCAGTGCAGCACGGGCGACATGCCGAAAAAAATAGATTAAATTGTCCATTGTACACGATAAACGCGGACGACGCGAGCAAATTAATTCACTCGTATTCCCACGGTTTAAAAATCAAACTGTTTTGTTTTTGGTCGTGCGTTTAAGCGAATAAACGTGTAAAAATCATAGCCATAACATCTGTAATTTAACGTTTTATTTATTTACGATTAATGTAAGTAAAAAAGTTTTATAAATTATTATATTATAATTTATAGTAGAATTCACTAAAAACAAGTCTATCTTTAAAATCTTTAAAAATAGTTGAATTTAAATTTTTTTTTTTTTTTAATATTTTTTATATAATAAATATTTCACTTCAGCACTTTCCAATACTAACAATTGTTTTTTGTAAGCTCAAAGAATTTTTGGTCGACTTTGTTTTTAAAAAATTTAGAAAATTAAGTACAATTTACTTCAAATCACACTGCATGCAAAAAAAAAAAATAAAAAAAATATCAGAATACGGTCAGCCGCAAATTCGCATTGGCTGGAAATTCGTGTTTGTCGCGTACACGTAAGGTACGATTACGAGCACCGAATGCGGCCAATGCGAATTCGTTCGAGTTTACTGCAAATTCGCGTTTGCCATGTACACGATAATGTGATAACTTTTTTTATTTGTCCGATGTAGGATACATTTAGATATTCATATTTAGCCATTACAGATCAATTTAATTTAAGCATTGTTATATAAAGATACTTAATTTAAAGTTAGTTATTTGTATGTGTTATGAATGTTCAGTTAAATTTATTATAATATTATTGTATTATACCCGATGATCGAATGGGTTGGAGATTCAATTTATTGATAACTAATATCATACATCTGAGAACTATATAACAGCGATCGGAGAAGTTGACTAATTGAAACCAACTAGTCGGCGACTATTCTATTACGTAAGGTATTTTATTAATTGTGGATTTATGTTGAAAATGTGAATCGTAAAGACCTTAGGGAATTAAAAAAAAAAAACATTTGACACTAAATCTGTTATAGTTAAATACGAGTACATTTAAAATAATTATTACTAAAACAGAACTATTCATATATTGTGTTTATAAGCTCTTGTTATTTAATGACTGATGTATAGTTAAATGGATTTGAGATCGACAGATAAAATGTACACAGTGGTTTTGGAAATCGTCAGAGAGAGAAAAAATAAGATAAAAATGTATGCCATTTCACTCAAAAAAAAAAAATCCTTTGAGAGAATAGAGATACAGGGGGTCAGAAAGTAATAATAAAAATAAAGTATGATAAATTACATGCAACCAGGGTGAGCTGTAGGTTATAGTGAATCTACTAGTGTGTTGGAAACAGGCTTTGGAGCAATAGAAAACACTTCAATTCATCACGCTGACAGTGTAGTCGACGGTCTAAGCCCCTGTCAGCTAAGAGTTTTTAAACCGTCAACTCTTTTTGCCAAGACAGCCTAATATCTTAACCATTGAATTAATAGTTTCCGTGGCAGTGAAAAAAAGAAAAAATATCGACACTTTTTATTATGAGCCGAGTGATTCAAACAAATAATTATGCGATTAAGTTGATTTTTGTTTGTAAAATCTCAATCCATACGGAGTAGAGAAAACAAGAAAATATATAAATCAGTTTGTTTCATTACGAGTTATTTAAGAGCTAAACATTTATTATTTATGAGTTAAAAGTTTAGAATTTAGAAAATAGATTGAATACTAACAAAGTTCTATAAATAATTTAAATATAATTATTATTATTTATTGAATTTTATTTATGCGTTGATATTAAACTCCATTAATTTATTTTAATATAGGCTCTTGGAACGAATAATATATATGAATGATTGTACTACATATATCAACTAAATTAATTATTTTTGATTATCAATTATGTTTATGTAATAGATAATATATTGAAATAAAAACATAAAAAAATTTATATTTAATATTCTTACTACCTTATATATTTATATATATCTATAAATTGCTGGATAGTATTCTTTAAAAACCAACTGGTTTGCTTTTGTTATTATACTTGTTATAATTTATTTTATCTTAACTTTAAGTAAATTAAAAAAAAAAAAAGTTATAAGAATATTTATTTAGTTGTGATTTTTATTTAATGTGAAATAATTCAGATAATATGAATTTTATTGATCAATAAGTATTATAACTATTCTATGAAATATATACTCTAAAAAATATTTTATTAGAATTTGAAAAATACTCTAAAATAAATATTTTGTCTTAACAAAATAATTTTGTAACATATTGTATTATTGTAAAAATTAGTTTATGGGCTAAATATAATAACTTGTAATATTATATTAACAATAAAAATGTCAAAATACAGTTTAGATAAGATTTAAATTTTCTGTATTGCTTTTTAATATAATTAAAATGAAAAATTATGAATTCGAAGATTTTAAAATAAATAATTTAAATTTAAGTATTATTAAATTTCAAAAGGTTTAAATCTAAATTAAAACAGTAGTATTGCACTTTATCGAATTTTGGTATTAATTTGGTATTTTTTTTTTTTTTTTTGATTTCTTACACTCATAAGTTTTTGTCTGTTAATTGTGTCTTAAAATGATAAATATTATTAAAAAAAAAAACCATTAATATCAATACAGAATAAAATAACATTTAATGAACATCAAATTACGATTAAATTAGGTAGGTAACAATTACTTATACGAATAGATATTTATATGTATTTATATTTATGTAATATATATAAAAAAGAAAAGATTAAAATAAGGAAACTTAACAAAATATTATAAGTTATATGTTAGCTATACATTTTTCATAATTATAAAATATGCATGAAATTGTGTACATAACAAGAAGAAAACAAATAATAAACTTAAATGTTAACCTCTACAAATATTTCATTAATCTCATTATAAACGCGTATAGTACAGTAAGTTTACAAAAATAAAAATAACCCATAAAAATTAAATTGTATCTATTGTTTCTTAGAATTTAGTGTCAAAAAAAAAAAAATATATATATGTATAATATATATACCATGATTTGGATTTAATATATACTTAATAGTTATGTCGTTAGGGCTTAACTTAAATTAAATTACTTATAAATATATGATCATATGCTGTATTAGATCATCTTTTCTTAACTGAGTTATATTATATGAATACATACATACATAAATATATATTTTATTTATTTATTATACACTATTAATATAACTTCATGAAGCATAATTAACATATATTTTACAATGTATATATTCATTATCAGACAAATACAAGTATAACTTAAAATAAAATTAAGTTGTGTTGTATATATATAATATTAGAAGTGTAACTTTGCCATGTATACTTGATTCTTGAAGTCTTAGATAAGTTTTATTATATTTATTCTCAATTTTTTCACTTATAATCTACAGTATTAAACATAATATACAGCACTAGGATACATATTTATTATTTAATAAACTTAGTGTTCGATAATATTTAGGAAGTAAAATAATCAAGTGTAACGCGTTATTTGTTTATGGAACAGGCACTATGAAGTAACTATTATTGATTACCGTGAACTGTTTGGTTTTTTTATATTATAAATACTCAAAATGTATAATTGTCTTATTTCATACATACAACCTAAGATTTTTAAGACTTATATTGCATGAAATAATTTTTATATTCCATCTATTTACAAACACATTTATTATAATCCTACCTTTTGTATTTTTATAATTCTACAAACAACTATCGTTTGAGTTGTTTAATCGAACTGGAGTTGAATATAATTTAAAATATTTATTTTTGAATAAATGTGATATTATACTTCAGGAATTAATTAACTGATTTTGTATTTGTATTTGTGATATATATATATATATATTTATTACATGACTTATTTTACTATAATGTAATTAAATATAAGGAAATCAATAAATAAATTGAATATTAACAGTTATTATATTCTTTAGTAAATTAAAATTTACACAGACATTTTTTTTTACGTAATTATATAAGATAACAAGTTTTAAATCAGGGTGGCAAATTATTTTAACATTACATGCCAAAAATGATGATTTTCTTTTCTTTGAGCGTGCCATTAAATATTATAAGATAACATTTACTATCGAAGTATTAATATAAGAATGTAATATTTAAATAAATATATAATTACATTACTTTGGCAATTATTCATTATTTCAATGTAATTTATTTTATCGAATTGCTGATTTGTTGGTATTTGGTTTATAATTAATATAATATTAATTTAGGTATAATATATTATTAGGTATAATATACCTAATAAAGTATATGCAGCCCTTCATTTATCAGTTAGTTTAATGTATCAGATTTTATAAAATTATATTTTGAAAATACTGACTCACAAGAATGAGTTAAACGTATAATAAACCAAATTATTAATGCTACTATATCGCGTCATGTTACGTTTAGCATGTTATCTACGTTCTTAAAGAATCTAAAATTAAATTTTCCGAAATACATCAACAATAGAAAAAAAGTGATAACATTTTGATATAATTTATTATTAAAGATTCAAATATTTAATAAAGATTTTAATATTTTGCATTCTCACAACATTTTTTTGTGTGCCATTTTAGGCAAGTGTGCCATGAATTTGTTTTCCCTGTTACAGACGAATTTTTTTTAGTTTTCTAAGTGATCAACGATGATTGTTACTATATTAATTTTATAATCATGGTCATTATGTTAATAAGTTGAAGATTCACTATTCTGTTAATTAATATATTTATGTATATATTGCTTTATTATAAACTTACAACAGTTATGGTACACGATTCTTTAACAATGTGTATATTAATTGATAAATTATATTTTCTTTTTCTATAACTTAATTATTAATAATCATTAATTATATTTTATGAAAATTAATTAAAATATTTATTATTATTTATTAAAACGAAGAATATGATTAATAAAAAAAAAGAAAGTCTTTTGAACCACAATATTTTATTTTATTTATTGTTTAAAAAGTCAATTTTTGGTAGGTATTTTAATGTTTTATTTACTACTTATACATAACCATTGGCACCGATACTTTTGTATGAAATATAAACAATACGAACATTGAGGTAAAACTAATTTTGGAAGACGAAATTCTGCATTTAAAAGTAAAATATTTTTAATAGATTTACTATATAAAAAGAAATACGATGAAAAGAGAAAAGCAAACTGAATTTCATTATAAAAATGTAACTAAAAAAAATTTAAAAATAATATCAGTTTCTATTGATTGTGTCTATAATAAAATTTGATGTGGATATTTGTTTTTTACATCTATAATTTTGCAATACAAATAATGCATAAAGTACACAGTTTTTGTATAGCAAAAAAAAAAAAAATTATATATATACACATATGAATATAATATAATAAAGCAATACAAATTATTTAAATTACTTATATAGTTTTAAATTTTTTCAAATGTTAATATTATACAGTTAATTATATTTTAATATAACAGTTGAAATCACGTGCTAACGAACAGCACCAAGCAGACGCTAATAAATGATAGCGAAGATTTTAAACTGAGCTTAGATCCTTTTTGCATAGCTGCAGGATGTTCTCCTGTAAACAAATATATCATCACACAAATTATTCATTAATCTTAAATACTAATATAGAGTGTATATTATAGAACGTAATAAATCGCTATCGTTTATGTTCTATAGTAATACATAAATAAACATTTTTTTTTATTAATATTTTAATACCAACATATTTTATTTTATTTTTTTATTTTTATTATTAATGCAGTAAATAATAAGTAAGTTATACAGAAATAAGGGAACAAGTTACTTTACAAAGAATGTTTACACTGCTTATCACGTTTAATAAGATTAACAAGTTGTGTATAATTATATTTTTAATTCACATTCTACTACGTAGTGATATGTGTATTAACTTTAAAATAAATAATGCATATTTAAATGTTACCTTACACATTTCATTCTTTTTTTCGTCCTTTTTAATTTAATTTTAAGTATTTGAGTTTCTCAATATGTATAATAAAGATATTTTTTTCAAATTTTTAGTTTGTTTACTAATAATTAATTATCATACAATAATGTATCAAAGAATATTATTATGAAAATATGTATAAACTAAATACTTTATTTACTAGATAGTAGATCAAATTAAAATATATTGACATTTTTTGAAGAAAACAAGATTTCTCTAACTATTGATAGAAGTAATTGTTTGATTTTTATTTAATAGACTTATAAATATTATATAGGTATTTACTAAAGAATTATATAAAATTGATAACTGTAGTATTTGCATTTTTTTAGATGGATTTTGAGGTTTTAAGTCCATAAAAAACTATATTTTATGCAAATGATAAAATAATTATGTAACAATTACGAAAGAAAATATTATAATATTGAAAGTCTGCAATGAATATGTATAAAAAATATTTTAATATTTTATAGTATCCAAACGTATCTATATGAAATATTTTAGTCAAATATCAAAAACCATTTCGGTTCAAAGACAATATTTAAAGAGTCATATTTTATAAATATCATTAAAAAGTATCCGAACAGAATTGTGTGGAATATATAATTATTATTATTTATTACTGTTAGTATGTCATTATTTTCAACAATTCATTATCATGTAGATTAGGTTTTCATTATTTAAAATAATTCAATATTTTGAAAGAGATTTTTATGTTTTGGTAGGGTTAAATCGTATATTAAAAATAATTATGATATCTTTAAAATTAAAAATATTAAAGTTAAATTATTTACATAAATAAAACAATGTTGGGTTAATTACACCATTTGTAACTCTAGAACGACTGGACCAACTTTGATGATCTCTAATATGTTGGATTCGACTTAGCCCCGAATAGCAAAATAACTATTAAAACATATCGGAAAAATTTACGTGAAAAAAAATAAACAGTTAATAATCTAGAAAGATATTATTTGAACGGTTTAATAATCGTATTAAACTCGTATTAAAGTTACGTAATAATATTATTTTTCCTGTTCACCAAGCAACATGCAATAACGGGTCATAGTGTATCTTCGAAAATAAAAATGCGACGGTGGATTGCAACGGGATTTTCTGTAGGAAACATGAGAGAACGACGGCTGTACATTATCGCGATCAATAATAATCCGAGTAGGTTCTATTTGTAAATTATTTTTAAAACCATGCGAACGTCGTTGTCGACAAGTACATTAACGAAATCCCGTGTAATAATGATATTATTTGGAAAAAAAATTGCAACGGGCCGCAAATGGCAAATGGCCTAGTCCGTCAAATCGAAAAGGACGCACAATCGCAGCGGCAGTGAATTCGCATTCATATCGCGACGACTGTTTTAGTTATATCGATAGAAGAAGAGTATTATTGAAAATGCCGTGACCCAGAAGATCTAATCTTTCCCAATAAAGCCATAATGCAATTAAGCTTCGTAACATGGTGAATCAATTCACTGAAGAAGAACGAGAAAACGTACGAGAAGAGCGCCATGTTAGAATGGCCCGAATTCATACTTCTCGAATTCAAGAGCAAAGAGAGGCACCCTGTGAAACGGCTCAGTACAAACATATAACAGCAAGATATATAGTTTCATTAAAGGAAATGTTTTGCCGGCCTCCTATTGAAATATTTGATTTTTGTAGTTGTATTAAATCTTTATTTTCTTTATATGTACTATCCTAATGAACTGTTGAACTTAATACATTTTTTATATTCATTATATTACATTAATTAAAATTATAAATTAAGTTTAGATAAAAGGTATTACTACATTGATTAAATGTTAGGTGGTAAATAGTCGTAAATAAACTTAAAATTAGCATTTTAACAATAAAATATTTTTGGATATTAAAATGTTGTTTTATGAAAATTGATTTAGCCATTTAAATATGTTGATTAAATTGAAAATACAATTATTAATCTAAATTAGAAACAAATTACTAACTTTTTGATTAGAATGTACTTTTATGAACTTTTTTCTAAAGAATTTAAAATTAAGTTTTTAAATTTGTTGTAACAAAATTAGTTACATTCATATTTTATAAGTTAAATTTAAATTTATAAGTAATTATTTGTTTAAATTAATTAATTCGATTAGTTGTTTCAATATTAAAACTATGATTATGTGTGTTATTATTTATAGATTTATAGTATATTACTACTTATCAGAATTACCATTGAGAACATGTACAACGACGGTGTGGGGATTTGCGTTACTTGGGTGACACGTGTATTTTCCTGAATCCGTGCTGGTCGCTCTTTGTACGAGCAGATAACTTGTGGTAACTTCGCCTTTTTCTGTGATCACGCTTACCCCTCCTCTGGCTGAGTCATAGTTTATCTCCTGAAATGATGCCAATGATTAATTGAAGAATACTATAGTAATCTCAGTGTCTGTATGCTTAGCATGTCATATCATGTAATAAGATATTTTAACACAGTATTATTCCACTAAATATAAAGTGTGTACCTGTACAGTTACAAATTATTTTAATATTTTTACTCTTACGGTTCATTTCGTCACATTTTCTTTTTATATTTAAAAATAGACATTTCCCTATTTATTTTAGTATCAATAAAAGTATAATATGTACAATGTAACATATACATTGTACATACCATAACAAAATTGATAGGTAAAACATACATAGATGTCGATCTAGGAGACAAATGGACGCGGCCGTTTGGACGCGGCCATTTGGACACAACCATTTGGACGCGAGGTCATTTAGACCCGGGCGTTTGGGTGCGGGTACATTTGGACGCGAAAAAAACATAAATTATAATAATATTTATTTTCCGGGTATAGGGAAACTATACCATAATCATAATTCATGTTATGGAATTCTTTTATGTGTTTATTTATTCTTTTATTATAGTCAATTAGAAGCTGGAAATAGTCCACCTAAAAAATTAAAAAAATATATTGATGTTGATAAGTGGATTTTAAAAATCGTTCAAAATTATGAACAGATTGAAATTTTGTCATTTTTGAGAGGGATAGCCCAAAATATTTCTTAGTAATTATCACATTTGTGTTATCATAATTGTATTATATGTATACCCTAATATAAAATTACGAATAAAATAAATATATTATAATTTATGTTTTTTTTCGCGTCCAAATATACCCGCGTTTAAATGACCTCGCGTCCAAATGGCTGCGTCCAAATGACCGCGTCCAAACGGCCGCGTCTATTTGTCCCTGTTCGCATAGATGTATAGAGGTATCACAGTCATATTAGATTTTTCAGTATGCATATCCTCTTCACCTTCTGCCAATGTCGCAGTTCTTCACTTTTGATTGATTGATTGATTTTCCTATGTCATTATTGTTATACAATTTAAATTTTTTTTTTTTTTATTTACTACGATTTAAATGTTATAACTTAATAAGTATTAAGTAGTTCAATATATTAAATTACAACAACTGATCCAGTACAACTGATGATAGCAAGTAAACTTTTTAAATTTTTTTGTTTTTAAATCGTTTTTTGCCATTTAGCATCAATTCTTATAATTGTAATAAAAGATATGTCAATTATCATGTCAGTAAATAAGAAATGGAGAACTACGATTTAGGTGAAGTGAAGAAATATTTGAGTGGTAGATACGTATCAAAAATACCGTGATGATACCTATATATTTTGTAATGATGCATATTACGTTTAGTTATATTTTTAAATCATGAAATGCTATTTAAATAATAAGCTATTTAGCGTATCGTTTTATTTTTTATTAAATTAATATTATTTTATTTTAACTGTATAAAATATGGGCAATGGTGGTATTTACGGTACTTTGGCTTATTTGTTATGCCACAACCATAATAATAAATAATTTAATATAATAGCTTAAAAAATTTGTATTTTTGAATGTAAGATTTCTAAGAAAAAAAAGTTTTATGGATAACTCTTGTTACGAATCAGATTATATTAAAATAACATACATTTTGCATGTGGAAACACATATTTCATCAAATTACGTTTCTGTGGATATCATTGAAATCATGTATTTGTACACATTATTAAATGCATTATGAAAAATAAATTCAAACTTTATTTACAGTGATTAAAATGTTCATTAAATACTTTAATTATAATTGTTAAACTGGTATTGAATATATACAACATGGGAATATAATAATTATTATTGGTTTTATGTTACATATTTAATTTAATATAGTTTTATTTTTTTAGTGTAAAAAACGATGAGAATATAGAAACATGTAGTATTTTATTTCAATATTTACATACTATGCATATTTTAGCTTTATTAATAAAATTAAATTTCACTTTTTGTTTTTAAAGGAATATTTTATATTTTATTCAAAATAATTAGGCATTTGCGTTAGCATTGAATGTCAAATTTGTCATTTTGAAATGGATACATTTATTTATACAAATAATTATACAATATAACGTAAAATTAATTTATACAACAAAATTTTAACTATCCATTTTTAACCTCCGGGTTAGGTTAGGTCAGGTTCCGGGTGGTAGTGATGTGACAACGGTACCCACCCGGTCTCCGGTTCAGAAAAAAAAAAAAAAAGGTTAGGTCAGGTTAATTCATCCTAGCTGCCTAGGGCGGTAATTTTTGTAGTGTTTTATTAAAAAACCTTAAATTTATCAAAAATTGGAACATTAATTAAATTCAAATTGATGCCCACTAATTTTGTCTATATATCTAATATTTAGAGTAGGTATCTTGGAGGGGTATTATAACTTGTTCACCTATAATAGGGGCGACATATTTTTGGTGCTTATAGCCGTTAAAAAGATTAATCCACCTCTGCTCATGAGTATTATTATAAAACTATTTTATGGTATATATATTTGTGTTTTTTTTATTTAAAATCGTAATAGTATAATATATAATATTAATAATCAGTTACTGTCGTCATTACTCGAATAGTTTTTATTCTGGCTATAAAAATAATGTACAATAACATTTTTTGATTTTATTTACATATCTTATCTAACAGAATTATAAATTTAAGTTTTGAAAGAATCAATTAATGTTGTTGAATTTTAAAAGTTTTTTTTTTGAGCATTCGACTTATACTTAAGTGTCGGATGAAGTATGATTATTAGATAAAAATAATTTACATTTTTGGAATAGAGTTTTGAAATATGTTTACAATATTAAACTTCTGATGGATATTTTAACTAAATTTGAAAAATAAGTCAAGTCTAAACATACAATTTTTTTTATATTTTTAAGTTGTACAAAATTACATTAATTTAAACAGGCCTGTGAAAAATGTCTTTGTTCTTTGAGAAAATAGTTATCAAATTACCTCGATGAGCATGTTCGTATACAATACTATTGAACATTTTACTTGATTATTATAACTACTCGTATGTGTTATCAGTTTCCAGAAATTTGATTTGAGTCTTTTGTTTAATATTTTCAAAGAATTATGTTTTTCCTCTGGAATAATGAACCTATAAATTACAGTATTAAAACAGTCGTTTATAGGATAACAATTCGTTCGTAGCAAAACATATAATCCTCCGGAGAGGTTTTTCATGACATTAACGACAAACCTCTAGAGAGTTGTTATTTGGTCAAGTTTACTTGTATTGCATTTATATTTATGTTGTGGTTTAACGAAGTCCTATTAAAATATATTTCGAGTATAATAATAGGATCTATCAAAGTCTGTGTAATAGATGTCGATAGGTAACCCGGTAAATGTGATATTTGAAGTTCAGTTGATCGAACATAAATTTGGGGCAGTACACTATTAGTTCTTGGTCGATATTTTTAATGCTCCCTAATAAGATGTCATGTTTACGTTCATTCAAGTCAAGACTCGAGTTACTTACTCGATCGAGTTCAAAAGGTATAGATAGTAATAATTGTAAATAATCAGATGTTCTGTGCAATATAAAATTTCAAGATGTTTTTGAAGACATAGACATGGTAAAATAATAATAAAACTATATGTGTACAATGATGTATATAGTGAAAAACTATAAAAAAAACAGTAATTTATTTTATAATTTATAATTGATTATTTAAAAAGTGATCATGCGTGATATATGATATTAGAACGTTTTAAGAAAAGAAAGAAAATTTAAATTTAAATAAATAAACATATAGTTTATGTATAAAAATAAATAAATAAATACCTAGCCTGGAGTATTATTATATTTGCCTAGTACGACTAGTTTCGAATTAAAAATTCATCAACAGTTATCTATATTCAAAGTCAAGAAAATCGCGACTGATTATGAAAAAATATAAGAAGAAATACAATGAGAAAAATTGGTCGTTTTATATAATAAATTCTTTAAATTCTTTAATAATAACCCTGGCTAAGCATTAATTAATTTGTTTATTATTTATATATTTATTTACAAGTATTCACAATTTGCTAATTTAATTCATGTTTTTATTATTTTATTAAAAAAAAATTATTTAAAAAACTTATATGTACTATAATTGGAGATCGATTATTTAAGTTAGGCTGAGAAAACTACTCATTGATTAATGAGCTGAAATTAACAAAAAATAATTACATATTATTCATACATTACTATGTTCAATGTTTAAATATCATAATATTCAATACATTTTACAAAAATTAACTGATTTTTGTTCTAAAATATTATAATATATACATACATTATAAAAATTAACTATGAAGATGGACGTTGAAGGGAAAAGAGGAAGAGGAAGACCAATAAAGAGATGGTTGGAGACTTTGGAGAATGACATGAGGGCTGTCGGTATGTGCAGAGGAGATGTGATTGACCGAGTGAAGTGGAGGTGTAGGACAAGGGTGGCCGACCCCAAATAGTTGGGAGGAAGGCGAGGCAGAAGAAGAAGAAGAAGAAGAAGAAGAAGAAAAAGACATTATAAAAATTAACGTACATACTCTTTATCATTATTTCTAAATTATTTACCGATCTTTATCAAGCTTTTATCACTATCATGATTTAATAACCGTATATTAATTTTCCTGCATTGCTCTTATATGTACATCTTAGGGTTATTTAGCTTAATTTATTTTTGGGGTTAGTATTTTTTGTTTCTTGTATATCACTTTTTATAATGTGGTATTTTCTTATCTTAAAAATGATAAAATTATTTATTAAAGACTTATAATTCTTGAATTGTATATACAAAGCATTCTATAGAACATATGTTTATTATTATTTCAAAATGTTCTCTATTATTTTTTTGGGGTTGTTGTTAAGTTTATGCCAAAGTTGTACAAATCAAAATTTATCTATATAAATGGGCCTCCATCCGATTTAATAAATGGAAAAATTAATTTTCGGATTAATAGGCGTAGTATGAATAGTTTATTTGTAATACTTGATGAATAATATTTTTTCAAGTGGTTTGTTTAGTATTATAAATAAAAAAAAGAAAATAAATTAATCCATTAATACAACCACTAGCTACTTCCTTGCATTCATGCTTATGATAATAATTGTTAATATATACTTATAATATAATGTGAAAATTGTAAATGGAACGTATTATGATATTGATAGCCGTATTTATTTCAATAAATAGTTTCAAAGCAACAAAATTTAGTCGTAGTTATTATTTCCTAGTTTTTAATAGTAATCATTATAAATGTGATTTTGACGTTTGGGTAATGTGACACTATACTGCTGGTTTTTACATTATCTAATTGTATAAATTTCATCGTATGACGTATGTACATAATATTATACAGGTTTGATACCTGGGAGTTTGTCAACTGTCCTAAATATTAACAAACATGTATGCCTAGGTCATAATAATAGAGATGATCGCGGTTTAAATAAAATACTATAAATAATTTAGACAAACAGAAATGCGTACATAAAAAATACTACAAACCATAACTAAGGTACACAATGAGAATACGAAAAAAAAAAAAAAAAGTTGGACGATGAATGGACTCGTTTTGCTTATCTGGACTCAAATTAATAGTGGTGTTATTGTTATTTAAATATATGTTCCTTTACTAAATATTTTTTTTTATATTCATTTACATAAATGGGCTAATATGAATATTATAATCTAGTTAAAATGTTTAATTTATACTGAAATTTGTAAATCATGTACTTTCAGAATGTAACAGTCCTAAATAATTACGTATTTAAAAAAAAAAAAAAAAAAATTATAATAATAATTTAAGTCGAAAAAAATCACTCGACGAAATTCAAATACAAAAGTGCAAATACACATCGGAGTAGACCAGTCGATGATCGAGTGCCCGGGTATTCGTAAACCATTGCTAAAGGAAAAACAAGAGAGCTGATCAGAAATGGCGGTAAAGGAGGAAGGGACTGACTTCTCGTTCGAAGCGCACGGCTATCGAGTGGTGCGCTAGAGTACATCGAGCCGCGGCAACGTCGTGTCGGGACGGGGTTCGAAACGTGTCCGCGGCAAACCTAATCGTTTCGTCACCGGTATTATAGGAGTTAAATCCGTGGGCGCTGCCGCACACGTGCGCGAGCGTCCGTACGCCGGGGTAGTGAACGCGGGGGATGGGGCGAGGGCGAGGGTGGTGCGCAGTACCTGACGCTGCTTCACGCGCAGCTTATGGATAAATAATCGGTACCCCGTGCGCGCGTGTACATTTTGCTTGTACATAGCGCACCACGCGAGTGTGTTTCACGTCCGTGTGTGCACCTCATATCCGCTTAATACGTGTACGATGTCGTTTAGCCGGCGGCTCTTGTCCCCGGCCGCCCGGAGTGTGACTGCACGCGCTGCCGATGGTCGTGCAGTGGTCGTCGCCGCAGGAGATTACGTTGGGCGGATACGTGTCGGGGAACACGGCTTCACGTTGCGAGCGCCGCCGTCGAATGCGTGCGCGGTCGTTAAGCTCGGCGGCGACCCATCACGGGCGATTAGTTCCCACTCCCCTTCCCCCGAACATCAGTGATCGCGAGCTGGGAGTGCAGAACGTGTATACACGCGCGCACACAAATTGTGCGTATTATCGCTTGTAGCGGTGCGAATCGGTCGGTATGGGTGATGGAGGGGGGATAAAAATTATGAGAAAGAAAAGGTCCATTGACGATAGACTCTTATCGTTGCTACGACCCGATAAGTAGTAGACGCGCGTGCCGCTGCGACCCGTCACACATCGCCTACACCAGCGGTTCCCGACCCGTGGGATTGCCGTGGACGCTGGTCGACGGTACATCAAACTCTAAGTATCAACCGGGCCATATGTACATGAATATTTCACTGTGTGACCCTTCATATAAAACGGATAAAATATACCATAACATTTTTTTTTTTTTTTTTAATCTCATTTATCACGAATACAACTGATTCAACTAAATCATATTTAAGTGTTTTCAGTAATTTATTAAAATATTTTTGAAATACACGAAAAAAAAAAAAATTCTCTATGTTTGCAGTATTATTTTACATTGTTTTCCTGTTATTAATTTTTATAATCGGGAGAAATTGTATTCTACATTTTTTGTTAATATGCATCTAAAATAGTTAATACGAAAAGAACATTTTTTAATTTATTTATTTATTTTTTTAATTGTCCATTTATATTTGATAGTTACGAGTTTAAACTGAACAATGGTCATAACATGTCATGATATATTTGGTCTAAACCAAGGGTGAATATATTTTCCATATTTCTAATTAGATTATGATGATTAGGTGATAACTTAAAACTACACCATTGGTCCCATTCTAGATAAGTGTTCGGCAAGACTATCCAGGAATTGCCAAAATTGTGTAGAGGCATTTTATCGGGTTTTTGACAAACTATTCTACATAAAAGTGTGTTTTCAACTTTAATATTTTTGAAAAATATACTAAATGATAAAAATGGCATTGAGTTTTTATTTTTGCTGTAACCATTTTTTTGAAGTTGAATACAAATAAATTTCTTTCTTTGTAATAGGTTACTTTTAAATTATTCTTTTATAGTTTGTTTTCTAATTTATTGACATCTACGTATACACTATGTATAATTATATAAATTTATATTTGTATGCATTCATCTTACATACATAGATGTTTTATTTGTGATTGTGTCTTTTTATTTTTTGCCTCTATATTAAGAGTTAATGGGACTCGATGTATTTTAAATATAATCGGCGATTAGTTTAACTAAAACGGTTGAGAACTATTGCTGTACTCAGTTAAAATTCACTATATCATCTTATAATTATATTGCTCCGACTTCAATAGGACCCATGATTTGTAATTTTCTGTATTATACATTACATTTTAAATTAATTTTTGTAACCTGTGATGTAAATTGCAGTTAATTATGACCCTTCACCAAGGCGGGCATATTAACTAATATTTATAACTTTTTAAGTTTAATTAATACAGAAAAATATAAGTTAAGTTAAAAGTAACTTCACTTAGTTAAAAATAAGTTACTTATTTTTCACATAAAATTAATAATGATTCTATTTGTTAAACTTAACTGATTACTTAATACAATATAAGCCTCACTATTTCAAATAATTGTATGTTATTGTTAAATATTTTAGGTAATTTCATACCAAAATTATATAAAATCCAACAAAATAGTTAAATTATTTTAATGTACTTTTTAACCTAAAAGATTACTAACAAAATCGATTTAATTATTTTTACCGATACTATGGTTATCGCCGAAATCTCATTTTATGAATAAATATTACAATATGTATAACAACAAATTTTAATTAAAAATGAGTAATCAATTTACAAATGTATAATGGATATTGAGAATATTATGTATCATATATATTTTTTCTTAATTATGATTATCCCAATTGTTTTTTTCTGTTTAATCATTAATATCTGTACATTATTATAAATTATTATCCATACTTTATAATAGCTTAATAGGTACTATATAATGTTTAATTATTCATAAGTCGTTTCACGTACATACATACGAGTATTTTATATGTTGTTGTAAGTACTTGTATTTAATATAATATTTTGATATTTATTGAATTCCAAAAATCGCACACAACAGTTCGACGGTCTATAATAATTGATTTAGAACATATTTAATATACAAATGTAATTAAGTACCATTAAAAATAATATGTCGTAGGTATTTTAGATAATTATTATTATTTTTTTTTCTACATTAAACGATACTTTTTCAAATCTATGGCTTATATATAAAGAAAAAAAAAAACAACTTAATGGGACTTAAATATTATATTGTGTGGAAATGGTGAGAAGTAAGGTATTTCAGTCATGAGGCGATGTGTGCGGCATGAGGCGTATTTTGCCCAAGACTGAAATTGCTTTCTCGTGCGACCCACTCGTACTATTTTTCGTCACGCTCCTGCGTCCGTGGATTAGGTAATTCAAGGTCTATGCAACAACAGACTACTCTACAAAAATAGTTTTACCAAAAAAATGTTATTCAAATGTTTGTGCGTCATGCAAAGAGGTTATAATATGAGTATAAGATTTTACCAAAAGTTTATGTTTTGTAAGGACTGTGATCTACATTTCAGTTTCTGGTTGTGCTGAGAATACACGGTCAGTACATTTTGGGGATTTTTACTTTACCACCCTGCACTTTTAGGGATTTCCACTTTTCTTTCCGGCACTTTGTAAAATTTCTACTTTACCGTTCAGCACTTTGGGTATTCCCACTTTATTCCCTGCTGAACGAAAAAATATCACTTTCTAACTCTTCAACCAAGGTCGAAAACCAAACTTTCGGTGCAGGCGTGACAAAAAAAAAAAAAAAAAATTAATTAGTTAAGTAAGAAGTAACTTAAAAAAAAAGTAACTTGTTGTATAATTTAGTAAGTAGTAACTTAAATCGTTGACTTATTAATGCTTAGCCTTGCCCTTGATCTTCTAAAAATGGATTTAAATGTATTATAGATATTTTGTAATTTTTTTTTTTTATATGGTATAAATAAATTACATGTACGATATTTGTTTATGCAAGTAATATTTTGTGACTCTAGGGAAATATATGTTATAATTTATTTACCATTTTCGTTGTATATATTTTATTTTTTGTACTATACAAAGTGCATTGTAGTGTATATGGTTATAGACCTTAAACTTCAGATTTATTTTAAACGTATCCTGAGAAACTGAGGACCTTTTGTGTGTATGTGTATGTTAAAATACGATAAGTCTGAGAGTAGTATGCAATTGTGCCTTGTGCTTTCACCGAATGCCAGGGTGATAATGATATTAGATTGATTACGGTTCGGAGTATATATTGAGAATGTACATCAGATAAATATCCTTTTACGTATATAGAATTACTGTAAAATTATCTTTGAAATAATCGTACTAGAAAATCAAAAACTCAAACATTAAATCGCAATCGTCATTATGAAATGTCATTACATACTTCCCCTAATATTAAGTTTGTTAATTACTGAACACTGCTTGCGAGATCGTTTCTTGTCCCTGATATTCACCAATATCCAATGATCTTTTTACATATATGTATTATGTATTTTTACGTAGTTTTGAACTGAAATATATTTCAACAGTGAAACCTTTTCTAAGATGGATCCGCGCGAGCACACAGAAACCATCTGTGAAAACATTGAACTCAGTTATGTCACAGTGTTTTTTATAATATGTTTGATATTAAAAGTTTGAGGAGTTAGCGGGAGTATGAAAAGCACTTTCCCTCGGTGTGATATTTCACCTTAGAGTCGAATTAATGTTTTCAAATTATATAATAATATAAATAATACTAGCTAAGAAGGACATTTCTCTAAAACGGAGTATTTTATTAGTCACTTGCGATTTTGCTTTCAATAGTTCTTTTGGTAAATTTATGTTTTTATAATATACAAAATACCGTCGGTAATACGTATTCTCAACACATAAAATCAAAGAATAAAAACATTTTTACAAAAAACTAAAGACTAGTTAAGTATATTTTAATATGCTTAATTAATCATATGATACTTGATATAATTCAGGGATGAGTAGCTTTAAGTTACTAGAAGACCAATTTTCAGACTTAAAATAATTTAGAGGACCAGGAATCAAAAATAAAATAAAGACCGAGTTACACAAGTACACAAAGTATACAAAATGATGAAGTAAACAACAATGTAGTAATGAAATAAGTATTTGCTCTATAGTTACATCATATCAAACATTTATTGATCATAGCATTAAAGAATTAAAGAGTTCGACAATGAATGAGAATTAATATTGACTCCGTATAAAATGTATCAATTAATTTAATATATTAATAAGGTAATCGACGACATTTGATTTTTTTGTCATCTTGCAAATTATTGTGTCGTGAGGAGTATAGCGAATCACTGGCTGCCGTAGTGCTCTCCTTTCACCACCATGGCCAGGAATCAAACGAACTGGGTGCGACGTCGTCACGATGAGAATAATAAAAGCGCGTCGGTGACGATACATGAAGGGGGTCGGAAATGAAATATAAAAAGTGAACAAGTCGGATTACGAGCGGGGCGGAAAGAAGAGAAAAAGAATAATAAAATAATAACGGATACAAACAATACATTGTAATGTCACTACTCGGCCACGCTCACGTTTTTCATTGCGGATATTTGAAGAATTTTTCGTATTATTTTTCCGCTTACGCCCTATGACGCGGCGTCAGGTCAGAAAGCGAGCTATTGTCGATGTGCGCTTTCAGAGAGCAAATATTTACTGTTCTCGTCCACACTCGCATATCCACTCACAATTACACACACACATTTATACCCAGATATATTATACTAATAATATTCTTTATGAACAAAAATACACAGCAGGCTCAATTCGACTTTGTGCTCATCTAATTAAGTTTTGTCATCTGCTGCGCAACATAAGCGTTACCGATTTTGCATTTTATAATTGTTAAGCTTTTCAGTATTGTTGTTATTATTATTATTGTACGTTCGGTTCTTTCCACTGTGTGTATTCGGTATATCGCAAATATTTCCATTGAATTAAAATCAATACATTTACATATTAGCTCACAGAAGGCTTATAACATTTTTAAACAGATATTTCCAATTGATAGCTTTAAGCTATTGGAAAATTATTTTTTGTATTTTATAATTAGATTTTTTTACAGCTAAATTATAAATCAATTCAAATTTTAATTATTTTTTGGTTTTCAAAACTGGATTTTGGTTACTTTTACTTTACTTTTATATATATTTTTCTACACCTATTATAAACGTACTATTTCACGCGTGAGTTAATTATACTTCAATAAAATAAAAATTGGATATAAAGTGTTCTTTAAATAAATTTTTTTTTCTTATTAGTTTTCTCAAGCTTTATTCATATAACAAAAATTATAAAAATTTCTTTCAGCAAAGACGGTGTTTTTGTTTACATTTTTTTTCGTTAATCAAATTCTTTTACAATGATAAAATACAATTATTCAAATTCAACTCTATTGAAAATAATCGAATATTCTGACATATATTTATTAAAGAATTTAATTAAAATATATAATTCAGATACTTTTTTAAATACATCCCAAAATATAACTTATTGTAACTTTAATGTAATTTACTGTATATAACAGCCAAATTACTTTATAAGAACAAAGTTTATTTTACATTTACATTAGGTACGTATTGTATACTTGGTATCCATACTCTACAATTTATTATAACATTAATAAAAAATTTAATATTTTTAAATTTTGTGAATAGAATGAAACAAAACACATTTCCTAGTGACATTTTAAGTTATGTTTTATATTATAAAAAGTTTGAATGGCTTGAAGTAAACTTCACCTACCTTGTTTTCTGTTACCGGTATATTGTTTAAGGAATATAGTAGTAAACTACTTTAAAAGTTTAATAGCTTATTGGGTTTTTAATATTTGTATACATTATTTAATATATTTAAATTATACTCTAATATACCTATATTAAATATTCACAAACGTAGTACTATTAATACAATTAATTTATAGTTTAACTCATATAAGAATAAAATCAACATAGTAATCGTGTATTTCAGTTAAATTTTTAATTTACAATTTATGCATTACATATTAATATCGTTAATTTCAGTTAATATGTGCTGGTATTTGGTTTAATCCAAATTTGATTTGTTTAATTCTAATAAAAATTTTATCTGTTTTTATATAATATAATGTAAAAATATATCCTCTTTAAATTTCTGTAACTATGCTTAAATTATAAAATGAAAAGTAATCATTGATAGTTCGTTAAATATCATGTTGAAAAATAATTATGCCATAGGAAATTGGTACATCTTATAACATGCTGTTGAAGTACTTTTTAACGTATTATTAATGGCTTGTATTTAACGCGTATTCGTTTTCACATAGAAATAATTAAATAGAAATATCATATTTAACATTCATAGCGCAATGTATAAGCAATATAATGAATATATTAATAAAATAAATAAATCAAGGGGCAATGAGTAGGCAAAAATGGTGCATAACTGTGTTGGAGAGTATTATTTTTTATTTCTCGAGTATTTTATTTGACATTTTTACTTTTTGATTTATGCCACTTATATTTTTCAAATACTAAAATAAAATTTTAATCTTAGAAATATTGATAGTAATATTAATAAGGAAATATACATTTCGATTACTACTTTATTAATAAAATTATGACTTATTGTTTTATAACAAGTATTAACATTTTAGCATTGATTATAAATACTATTAATAACCAATTGTTTTAGTAATAGTATCAATATATATCATTCTATACATTTTATAATAATATTAATACTTTTAAAAAGTATAAGAGATAAAACATAAATATGAATGTATATATTATACAATATCGAGATTGTACAGTCTGAATAGTTTGAAATTTAAATTGATTTTTTGAGAGAACAATTAATAATTGATGGTTTTTTACATGTTTCAAGAATTTAATACATACTCAGTTTATAATGTTGTAACTTTAGTTAAGTGATTTTAAACCCATGAGCCGCAGCTTCTATGTAGATCGCGAGAAACATAGAACTGTGGCGTGGACCATAAAAACTAACATCTATGGTTTTGTTTAAAAAAATACTATCCAGCATTGTCAAAATTGCATTAAGAAACTTATTTGGCTTTTCGATTACCTATCTGTGTGAATAAATAAATATAGTAATAAACTGAATTTTAAAAGTGATTTAATGTTAACATTTTCCAGTTTTAATCTATTCACTATCATATTGGGGATAAGCAATGTCAATAATTTCTCTAAATTGTTTAACTTATAATTAATTAGATTTGATGGAATTTTTATTCTTAATTAACAATTATTTTTTATTATTTATGTAATAGCTGACGAGTGTGCACATAATTTATATTTTATATTTATGTATTTAGGTTATATTCAAGGGCCTAAAAGAATGTTTATAAGGTTGGTGGTTCCCATCACTAAAAAGGTTGGGAACCACCGCTTTAACTGATAGTAAAAAGTTGCCAACGATGAAACTAAAATCCAATAATTACGCATAGATAATAAATCTAACAAATCTAAATACAAGCAATTAATAACAGTTAGATTTATTCATTACTAAATAATGAAACCAATAAAATAATTAAGAATATTGTTGTTTATTCATTATTGATTAAATGTATCTGTAAAAAACGTAATGATAATGTGTTTTGATTCTGACCACTTAAATAATAAATACATATGTATAAAATATAAGTTATGAGGATTTTTTTTTAGACCTGGTTTCAAAAAAAAAAAAAAAAAACATTTATATTTAAAATTAAAAAATAATTTCAGAAAGTTAATGCAAGTTATTTGAGAAGCTTGGTTATCTTAAACGAAAAATTAGCAACCCCCTTTTTAAAAACAATAATATATTAATTTAGCATTAAGAAAACTTTACCTACAGTTTTCTATTTTTTACAGTAGACAATCATTCTCAAGTTGAATTTTGAACATTTTTATGCTTCCTTAATGGACATTTTAATCAATGTTGAACGAAAACATATGAATAATTCATAATTATACTGTACTACTTTTATATTAATAACATATTTATAATTAATTAGTGATTTAATTCTGGAAAATACAATTAAAATATCAATATGAATAATATAATTAATAACTCTGTAACTATTATTGTACGAAGATGAAATAATACTTTTTTGTCTGTAGATTTATCAGATATAATGATTAATGATAAACTTCCTCTGTTCAAGTGATGTTCCTAAAATTAAATATTTGCATTTAATTTACGAGTAGGTAGATATAATATATAGTAAAATATACAAAACAATAATGATAATAATTCAGCTCCGTAACTAGGTGTCTCGGGGCTTTGCTGTCAAACTTTATAAAGGTGCTCAAGCGTGGATAAGGCCGCTGGGAGACTGGTATTTATCTGAAGGGACCTTGCTTATATTTATGAATATTGTGGACTTTAGACCTTTTGTATGTATATAGTTCCAATATTATTGAAAATATATTATATACTTCCATTCATTTCAAAAATTAAAATAATAGTATACCATAACGGCATTTATAGTATTTGGGTAACAATTCGATACAACCATTTATGGGATAAAATATGCTTTTATGACAATTATGTATGAAAACTTAAGTATAAAAAAAGTACCAAAAATTGTTGTTTGCTTATTTAAACGAATTTAGAATTAAAATATGACGAATTATTGAAATATATAAATATTTACATAATATAGACAAAAAATATGGTCTAATTACTAAATGGTCTATCATTTCAGCCCAAATATTAATTGAAAATTAATGTTGGAATGTAGTTGGCCATGCAACGTGGTAATTTTCAATCGTCCATAGATGTACGTTACGGTGATTGGTCACACCTGTTCTGGTAAACGTTATTAATTTACAAAATGTTTTAAAAAATTAACAGTTCCTTTGTGTTTACGAAAGAATTATTTACAAAACATTGATATTACACAATCAAAATCCGTACACAAACTGCACATCAGCAATGTGATCGAATGTTAAATTAAATACTTAGTCATCTTAAAATTAAATAACAATATTATTTATAAACTAGTTTAAGTAGAAGTCTAGAAACAAATAATACAATACCTAAAATTTACCAAAAAAAAATCAAACAATAAACGACCGACTAATGACCGATATTCAATTCTAAGAAAACTAAAATACTTATGATTAATAACGTACATTTCTGTAATTATGCAAGTTTATTTTTTTTAAATATTCTAGGTGTTATTTAGTAGAATAATAAAATATAATGAAAAGCCATATTAAATACGAAATTATTTGGTATAACATGTGATTTATTTTTTGAACTAATTTTTGAAAAAACCGTTTTTTTTTTGTTAAATTAAAAAAATGAAATCCCATTTTGTTGGTTTAGTTGTGTATGTTTATTGCAAAATTAAATAGCTTTAAAATAAAAATAAAATTGTGTTAACATGTTAAAAAGTTTTGAAGATACATATAAAAATGTGTGGCATGTTTTGTTTCATTAAAGAAAAGTAAGTTGTTTATAATTTAAAGAATTAAAAAGTTAGAACACTCTTTAGTAGGTATTTCTTTGTTATTTTCAGTAACAGTAACAGTAACATTTTCAGAAACATTGTATAAATAATAACTTTATATATATTTGTATTGTTAAATTAAATTTTCATTCCCTGAAATTTGTTATATTAATTTAAATACTCTTTTTAAAAAGACATTTATCATAAATACCATCAATATATTAGATAATACTGTTTTCTTTTAAAATTTTTTTTTGTGTTTTAAATTGAAATTTATTCTTGAAAGAAAATAATTTCACTCTTTTGTAAAATTATAATAACAAGTACAAAAACAAAATGGTTTTCTATTGAATTATTTATATTTGTTATGGGGTGAAAAGATTTTTCAAAAAAATGCAATGAAACATTTGTATTTACCTACCATCCTCTTAAATATTCGTATACTTTTAATAAAAATATCACAATTCATCGGAATAATCGATTAAAAGTGTTTGAGTCTACAAACATTTAAGTTATAGGCATTGGTAAATTTAAAATTTAAAACAAAACTGCTTTTGTGTGTTGTAATTAAATTTCTAGTACCTTATTTAGCGAAATCTAGGAAACATAAGTACATATAATTTTGGTTAATAACCATAGTATTGCGATAATGTAAGGATATTACCTAGGTATCTGGTGGCACTAAAATCTTTACAAAGTAATTGTGCAATGAAAATATGTAGCTTAATTTATTTATTTTTATTTTATTTTTTTTTATTAAGAATAAAAAATTAAGTCATTAGTCTATACAGTGTTACATTAACTTATAATTATACAGATATGATAGATAAGATAAGTTACATAAAATCATAAAGTACCTAAGGTACATAAGGTTTTACATTTTAAAAGTATACATACATAAGTATTTACATTTGGGATATTGGGTTATAATAGGTTTATTAGATTAATAGATTTATAAAAATTAAAAATGGAGCCAACGTTGGCTTCCCCTAATGCTTCCTTCATATTAGTGGGGTGACATAGAATTTTACGTTCTTCATTAAAAATAGGGCAGTGAAGTGTGATATATTCGATTGACAAAATTTCATTGCATTAATGGCAGATTGGCTGTTCTTCTTGTAGGTTGAATAAATAAGAATGGGTGAGCCGTGTATGACCGATTCTAGCTCTGGTTGTGACAATGTCTACTAGACGTGCTGTATAAGTGGGAGGAAGCCATTTTTTGATTGTCTTTTTTAATTTATTATTTATTATGCATTCCCACTGGGATTGCCACTGTTGGAGAGCTATTTTATTGCCTATTATCAATAGGTCTTTATATGGTAGTGATTTAATTTCAATTGAATCAGTGGATAATATAGCTTGGTTTGCTAACAGGTCAACTGCTTCATTCCCAGTGATGCCAGTATGAGAAGGGACCCACATGAACTCGATAATATTATTTGATTTGGACGTTATGTTGAGTATTTGTTGGGAGATTCCATTAGGCGGGTTAATTGATAGGAGAGAAGTTAGGGCACTGAGAGAGTCGCTTATGATAAGTGATTTATTCATGGGAATAGATTCGGCATAAATAACTGCTTCTTTGATGGCTATAATTTCTGCGGTGAAGATGTTAGTCTCAGTAGGGAGTTTATAGAGTCTTTTAATAGCTCCAGAAAAGAATGCACAACCTATGCCATTTATATTTTTCGGTGCATCTGCGTAAAAAAGATTAAAGTCGCAAAAATCTGAACTTATAATTTCACTGAAATATGAGGCGATAATAGAATGGGGATTTGAGTTTTTATTAAGTTGAGATAGTTGGGTGTGAATCTTGGGATAATACAGCCAGAATAGAGTTGATAGAAAAGAAGATGTTGTCTCGATTTTAAAATAGAAATTTGAGTCCGTACATGTGCGTGAGTATGTTTCCATAATTGTTGCTGGATATTTTGGTTGTCTTGTTGGGTTGTTGGTTTGAATAGTTGGTATGTTGTTTGGTGAGGATACCTAAGTTTTTTTGTAACATATTTAAAAATTTCTTTATTCCTTCTTATTTGTAGTGAAGGTTCTCCTGAAATACATAATATACTATCAATGGGACTTGTACGAAAAGCACCTATAGCTAGTCGAATTGTTTGATTATGAATTAGGTTGAGGATTTGTAAAGTGTTTGGTTTGGCTAAGTTATATATTATAGAGCCGTAATCTATTCGTGAAGGTATTAATGCTTTATAAATTAAAAGTAGGCTATCTTTTTCAGCTCCCCATGTGAGGTGGGAGAGGGTTTTTATGATTTTCATCCTGGTATTGCAGTTTATTTTAAGTTTTTTGAGGTGAGGTGTCCACGAGAATTTGCTATCGAATATTATTTCAAGTATACGGATGTTGTCTGTATAAATTGTTGGGATATTATTGATGTAGATGTGATGTAAAAGGTTATTTTTATTTTTATTAAATATTATGCATTGGGTTTTAGATGATGAGAATTTAACCTAACCATCGTATTAGTGAGTTTATGGAGTTTTGTAAATGAGCTACGGTGGTCCGGGAATCGGTTCCGCTACAGTAAATATTGCAATCATCTGCGAATAAAATATATTTCACGGGTTTTTGTATGTCGCTAAAGATATCATTGATGGCAATTAGGAATAGTGTAACACTAATTACCGATCCTTGTGGAAGTCCATTTTATATTGCTGTATGTCCGGAGAGGACGTTATTGACTTTCACTTGAATTGTTTGGTCAGTGAGAAAATTATGTAAGAATTTTAACATGTTACCGTCTATGGACTAGCTGGACAGAATATCAATTACTCTATTTTTCCAGACCATATCATAAGATTTTTCCAGGTCGATGGCGACAAGGATAGTGTGTTGTTTTTTCTTAATGGATTCGCTTAAATTGGTTTGAAGGGTAGCGAGAACATCTTGTGTTGAATGGTGACGATGAAAACCATATTGTTCTTTGATAAATTTATGTGACGTTTCAAGATACCAGACAAGGCGCCTATTTACAATTTTTTCCAGTAGTTTACAAAGAGTGCAAGTGAGAGAAATTGGACGGTAGCTGTTGATTTCAAATTTGTTTTTGTCTGCCTTTAGGATGGGTATAACTATTGCTTGGCTCCATTTAATAGGAAGTATTCCGTGAACCTAAATGAGGTTGTAGATTGTAAGTATTTTATTGAGTACGAATTTTGAAAGGTTTTAATAAAAATATATGGGATATCATCAGGCCTGGGGCTTTTGTTGGTACAGGTGCCTAATTCAGAGTGTAGCTCTTCAATTGTAAGCGGGAGATTGTACTCATTATTATTATTGCGAATGTATGAATTTATGTTAAAGTATTCGTCTTTGGCTCTTTTGTATATGGCGAAATCATTGTCGAAATTTGAATTGCTGCTGTTGGCTTGGAAACATTTAGCAAAAGATTGAGTAATATCACAAGTTGATGATAATTCCACTTGAATATTCTCATGTTCGTAGTGTAGTGTATTGGGTATATGCTGGTATTTTATTCCTTTGAATGCTCTAATTTTGTTCCAGAGCGTAGATGAACGAGTATGGTTATTGATAGTTGAAGTAAAATTTTTCCAGGAGGAAGTTTTATTTTTTTTAGGATATATTTGGATTCAGCTTGAGCTTTCTTTAAAAGAATATGGTCTGCCAGTAACCTGGTTTTTTTAAAACGGTTTAAAGATATTTTATATTTTTTAATATATGTTATACACTCATCGTTTCACCAAGGGACTATTTTATGGTTAATTGGGCGGTTGGATTTTCTTATTGCGACGGTGGCTGCTTCGATGATGGAGTTTGTTAGATTTAGGACGAGGTCATCAATTTTATTTTGATTTATGTCCGGAGTTATAAGATTTACTTCATTAGTCTGAGAATTTTGCAGTGCATGATCTACTAGAGAAGAGAAAAGCTCCCAGTTTGGATTTTTTAGTCTCCATTTATTAATAGGTTCAGGTTGGGGAATTATATGAGATAGTTTAAGTATTATTGGCCAATAGTCGCTTCCATTATAAGAGGTAAGTGTGTCCCATTCTATGTCTGACGCAATTGTAGGGGTAGCGATAGAAAGGTCAATTACAGAAAGATTCCCGTTGATAGAATTGAGTCTTGTAGGATTAGATCAGAATGGTCTGTAAAATGTTCCATGGTTTTGCATTGATTATCGGTGTATGTGGATCCCCATAGAGTGTTACGACTGTTAAAGTCTCCTACAATAATAAAGGGTTTGGGTAGTTGAGTTGTTATTAGCATTAGGTCTTGTTCTGTGAATGGAGTGCTATCAGGTAAGTATATGTTACATATAAATATTTGTTTATGGAATTTTGCAGTTATTGCTATGGCTTCGAGGTGTGTATTAAGGTTAATTTCTTTACTTTCTACATTATTCTTGATAAAAATAGCTACACCGCCACTTGCTCGGTCCGGATTTATACGATTATTGAAAAATCCATTATAATGTTTAATATGACTTGCCTGCGAGAATTTTTAATTTATTTCTTGGAAACATAATATATTGGGATTAAAGTCGGATATTATTCGTTGAATGTCAATATTGCGTTTATAGAATCCATCTATATTCCACTGAATTATGTTCATCAGGTTTTTTTTTTTTTTTTAATATATATATATATATATATATATATATATATATATATTTGTTGAGAATAGTTTAAATTGGTAGTAATTAATTTTAAAGGGATTCACTGTTGTCCTGAGGAGGTTGGGTTTGGAATAATAGGTTTGATAGTTTGGTTAACTTTGTTTTCATAGAACGATCATTGATGAGAGGGCGGATTTTTTCTATTGTTTCTAGAATTGAAGGTATGTTTGAGCCTATATCTTCGCATAATGTAAGTATATTAATTTGTTTGTTTTCAAAATTTTCTATAATATATTTAAATTGTAGGTATGTAATCGAACGATTGTTATCCGTACTAGAGAAGAAAGGCTCTGTTAATTGTAAGGTGCTATCGAAGTTTTTATCATCAAGCTTAATAGATGAGTTAGACCGAGGTAGTACTTTTGCTTTTTTTTTGTCTGGTTGTTGCATTGATATTGGAGAGGAGGTAGATTGTTGAGGTTTTGTTTCAGATAGAGGTCTTTTAATTTGGTCTTGAAGAGTAGCTTTAAATGTGGTTTCTTCGAGGTTTTCAGTGCTTACTAGTTGTTGGGGGCTATCTACTAAAGTTGAAATGTGTTGTGTCGATTCTGGATTTATCAAGACTGTGCTGGCGAGTGGAGGGTAGAGGGCGTCATCTGACCATTCCATTTGGTTGTTTATGAGTTGTTCATTAAATGGTGGAATTACTGGTGGTTTTCTAATAATTCAAGGTTACCGTCTATGAATACATTTGAATGTTGTGTTACGTTATTCTGCTGATTGAGTGACTGAATGGAATTTTTGTTGTCTGTAATATTTTTATTGCAGGACGTAGATGTGTGCCCTATTGACTTGCAGATATAATATGTGATCTGAAAATCTGAAATTTGTTTTATTTATATTAATTAATAACGATCCATGAAGCTTTGGGATATCTTCATGTTTAATGTAGATTTGTCGTCTAAAACTGAATATGTGTTCATATCCTGCTTCTTTTATGCCAGCCTTGAGATAATTTATTTCAGATATTGATGTTATGTTAATCTTCTGAAGTGCGTACAGTATTTTCTGGTTAGGGATGGAGGGACATACATTTGATATTATTATTCTTTTGGCTGGATTGAGAAGTCTACGTATAGGAATTTCATGCTGGTTTATTTTTATAATGTTGAGTTTTTTCTAATAGGGAGCATAGTGTTTATTCACTGGATAAGAATACGCATACACGACTCATGGAAATTTTAGATACGAATATAATGTTGTTAGGAGAAATAATTTTTCCGTTAGCAATGATGTAATCTGTTAATAATAATCCGTCGACCGGATGAAGAACAATAGCCTGTTTCCTTTTCGGCGTGTTTGAGTTGGCCGTAGCTAGGGCATAGTTCAGTTTATTTTATACATTTTTATCGGTTTTATGTTATCTTTAGGTGTTGCGTGACTGTCGTCAGATATAGGTAGGGAAGAGTGTGTGGTGGCAGAAGAGATATTGGGTGTATGTGTAGTAGTAGTGTGGTTTTTAGCGAAACTCGTACCAGTTTAGTTATTAATAGGTGTGCGAGGCGAAGTATTTGTAACTATTTTGGTATTAGTTTTTACTTTTGTTTGGACATTTGGTTTATTTTGAATGACATTTCCTTTATTTAGGGAAATTGAAGACGGTGTTCAATTTGAAAGAGTTTTTCCGGGTTGTGAGCCCCGATTATTTGAGCTCATTTGGAAGTCGTTTAGGCGTATTATAATTATTAAATAATCATACCATTACCTACTATCGAAGTAAGCGTCGTAATATGTTTGGTATCGTAAGCTATAAAAGCGCACTTGCGGAGGTCTACACACGTGTTGATCCATCGGTTATCAAACACGTACTGCTTAATTTATTATTTTTGTAGAATTTTAGAGTTGTATAATCAAATAAAAGAAGTCTGGAAACTAAATAAGAACAAGTTAATACTTTTAATACACAAATTATATATATATATATAAAAAAAATGTTTAATTTTTATTTTGGTTACTGTGACATGATTGTTAATTGAATAAATTTTTAAAATATTATTAAAAAAATAATGTTGGTGTGGAATATTTTTTAAAGATTTTGGATTTTATGCCTTGGTGAGATGTTATTGCTGGAATATGGTGAATATTTTATATATTTGGATCAAAATAACCTGATACAATTATATATAATGAATTGGAATCATTGTTTATAAATTACTATTTATTTCTAATTATTTACATTATTTGTTGAAAAATTGATAAAACTTTATCCTACAAAATTAATTCATCATATCCTTATGTATCTAAAGAATAGTCAAATAATGTAAATATTTTTAGTTTTAAAATAAGTTGAAATATTCTTTGGACTATAATAAAGTAAATAAAACTCAATGACAAAATATTGTTCAAACTAGAACAAAAATATTCAAACAAAATTTCATAATATTAGTAATAAATATATTTGTGATAGAGGTTTAAATAATGTATGATGTTTTAAATTCCTAAACTGTTGATTTATTTAATAAGTAAGTAAATTATTTGTCTAAAATGAAAATATTTGTGTGACATATGTGAGAAAAATTCAAAAACGTAATAAAAGTTCTGAAAAATTGTGTTTAGTGAAATTAAATTTTTAAATTGCACTTTTTATATTTCATTACTTTAAACTTATTAGTTTTGTTTTTACATACCTGAAATTGTTACAAAGTGATTTTTCTGAAAAAAAACTACGAAAATTTGTTAAATTTTAATCGAAAAACATTAATGTTTCTTATTTTGATAAAATATATAGTTGGTTAGTTATATTTTTGTGATCTGAAAATTTAATACAAGCTTACATATAAATATTTTAGTTTGGTGTTGAAAAAAATCAGAAAGTTCGGTCCAGTTCATTTGTTTGGAATTCTAGCGTGAATTTTAGATGAACTGGAATTTTTTGTTATGAATACTAGATTATTTGGGTAGGCCGAAATTTTTACATTTTAGTGTTTTATTAAATTAACAATTGAACACTAGAGAATTAATCTAAAATGAAATATTCAAGTTTTAATTCGTATACAACATTGTTACCGATATTCGCTCATAATCAGTTTTCGAATGCGATGATTTATTATTGTTATAAAATTTCTACAAATAATATGATTGATAAATGCAGAATAAACTCTCGGATTTAACACTAAGTCGGGTTCTTATCAAATTTTTATTTATTCCATTTATTCCTTTATTATCTATGATTTATTGATGTGGATAATTATAAATATCTCAATATGTCTTAAAATAAATTATGAATTATTCGAATCGGAACGTCGGTTTAGAATTATTGTGGTACCTTTTATAAAGTGTTAATTTTTTTTTGTTTTCCGTCTGTTATGTTTTATTTTATTAACGAACACCTATAATGATCTCTTTGGTTAATGATAGGATTTAATTTTAATTTTTAAATGTTCTATAATTTGTTTTGTTTTTACTTTAAATACATATTAGTTTGTGAAATTATAATAAACAATTTATTCGATTTTAAACATCAAAAAATTAACGAAAATGGATCAATTATGAGTGTTTAGCATTAATAAATTATAGATTACTTGTTTTTGAATATTTTCAATATTTAAATAAAAATGATAATTGGTTTATTTAGAATTATTCTTATTCAAATATAATAATTTTATATGACAGATAAAGTGAAAAAAGTCTATATTATATTACATATAAATTAAAAAATTAAGTGTAGTATAAGTTTGTTTTTTTCTTGTTGTTTCAGAAAACTTTGTCCCCTTTGGAAATTTACAGTTTAAATAATTTAAATTGTTTACAATTTTTCTATTAATTAAAACATATATTACAGAGTTTTTTTAAACATACACATTTATCAGCCCTGTAAATCGATTCGACATTTTAATTAAAAATACGATGAGCCCAATTTATTATTTTACAAAGGCCGAAATATTTTTAAACAAATAACTTTAAACAATAACTATTTCTGTCTGTAACTTGTAGACTAATAGTCAATTTATATGCTACATTGTATATTCTTTTGGGTATCAAATTTGGTTATACAGTCATGTAATTATTTATTAAGTGGATTTAGGTGTTGAAATGCGAGATATGCTCTAAATTGATTATACATTTTTGCTCAATTAAGTTTAATTTGATTAATGTTTTATAGATTACTATAAGTTTATGTATTCTATTCATGCTAATCGAAAGAACTCTTTTGTAAGTACCATTTAATACAAGTTGAATTACGGAATCTTTATCTATATAACCCAAAAATTATTTCTACTAATATTTTATGCATTTTTAAACTAATAAATCTATTTTGATGAAATTTGGTAAAGAAATAGATTAGACTTTGGAGAAGAATAAGGCTACATGTTGTCACGAAAAGAGGAAAGGGAAGTATCAGTATATCTGATAAGGCCCAAACGAGCAGTTTTTATTTTGTTGTTGCTATAATAACCAAAAAAACGGAAAAGAACTTCACTCTCACACACCTCAGTGTGTACCTAAATAGGGGAATATGTCTATTTTACTGAAAATAATTTTCAAGAGCAACTATCTTTTCCTCTAAAAACGACATTTATAGGTTTTTTTTTCGATTTTATTGAGAAATTTGATATTTGCCTATTACAATACATTACAAATTATTATTTTAACCGTTATTATGGTTGATATTACTGAAAGGCATAGCTTCTATAGCGAGTAACACCTAAAGGAATTGAACATTCACAATTTCCTTACTGGGCAATACCGGGATATTCATTGATCATCATTACATTTCTAAAACGGCAAAATGCATGAATTATTAATTTGATATTGTGGCCTTTCCAATATTCTAGATGTGCAGTCAAAAGGGATTTTAAAATATATCAACACTGTCATAGATGGTTTCATAATGAAAAATGGGTGTAATTCCGTCAAAAAACCAAAACTACCGTACCGATTCATTTGAAATGTTGTATTATTTGTTTTATAATCAAGTTGCACTAAATTAGGCTTTAAACTGTGTAAGGTAAAAATGAATTAAAAATTTTGTCTCGGCCAAGACTGTTTCGTCCAAAGCTGGATAATTCAGCTAGTTGTATTTAGTTCTAATTTTTCAATTAGGATGGGTTGGCAGTTGCATACAGTGACATAGTTAAATTATTTAAAAATAATGCATGTAGTTATTATAATAATACCTTATATTAACATAAAGCATCAATTTAAATATTTATATTTGTGATATCGTATAATGTATGTTGGTCATTACACATGTTGACGTTGATACTTGATTGCGACTTTTAAATTAACAATGGATTTATGTAATTGATAAATTAAATAATTTCAACATCTCCAAAATTTTTTAGTAACGATAAGTTTAACTTATTATAAACCTTGTATTAAATTTTCAAGAGTTTTCGGTCTGCCAATTAAATTTGATAGATTTTTAAAAAAAAAATTGTACAAAAATCGAAAATTTAAATTGTCTAAAAATAAGTCAAAATATGTCAAAGTACTTTGAAAACTTAACCATGTATAGAAATAGTCAATATAAAGATTTGGTGAAAATTTCAAGTTGTTGCGGTTTTTCATTTTTGAGTAAGAGCATTTTAAAAAAAAAAAGAACCGGATGGGCCTCGCTCTGCTGTACAGTTAGGGGTGGAGTGCACCTCGCTTATAGGATAGGTCATTATTATAATGGATTTGTTAAATTTGAATGCAATGATAGATATCATTGTATACGAATAACGATTCTGAACGGAGTTCATATGTTTGTCTAGGATATAATACATTGTTATTTATAAACACTGTAAAAAGTATATTTTATTTTGACACGATAAATATATTTTTCAATTAGGATGGGTTGGCAGTTGCATACAGCGATATAGTTTGTCAGTCAAGAACATTCTACTATATATTATATTTTACACGTAATTTTATGTCAATATTCGCTGTTCAAACGCTTATAAAAAAAAATTGTGCCTATGGATTTTAATAATTTTTGAATGACATTAAGAACTACTTCTGTGGAATCTTCGATTAAATTTTCAAGTATTTTGTAGTAGCCAAATTTTTTTTATCACCGATTATAAAAATAAAATGTAAAAAAAATCGAATATTTTAAATGCCTATAAGTGGCTTAAAAATCAATATAATATTTTGAAAAAAATATTGCATAAAAGAAATACCAATCTTAACAGCTGGTAGAAATTTCAAAAATCTGCGATTTATACTTTTTGAATTATAACAAATATTTAAAATCGTCTGAGAATAAATCGCTATTTTATGCAATTTCGTAAATATTTAAATTTCAAACAGTCATACAATTCTTTCCTCTTAGTCCGGTGGAAATTTTTTTAAAGATTTTTGAAGAGTAGCTCATAGATAACCTAGTGTTAAAATTTTGAACCTTAAGTATGAACAAAAAAAATTTTATGAATTTTTATCTACAAAATAACTTGCAAATATTCGTGATTTTTACACATTTTATACAAATTTGAGCATTAAGGGCTTATAAAAAAAAATTGAGTTAACCGATCACCGATATTTTTAAGTTACGATAAGTTTAACTTATTATAAATCTAGTATAAAATTTTCAAGAGTTTTCGCTCAACCAATTAAATTTTATAGATGTTTAAAAACAAAAATTTTACAAAAATCGAAAATTTAAATTGTCTATAAATAAGTCAAAATATGTCAAAATACTTTGAAATCTTAACCATGTATAGAGAACGTCAATATAAAGATTTGGTGAAAATTTCAAGTTGTTGCGGTTTTTCATTTTTGAGTTAGAGCATTTTAAAAAAAAACCAATATATTTGTCAGTCTAGAATATTATACATTATATTATATTTTACATGTAATTTTTTGTCAATATTCGCTGTTCAAACGCTTATAAAAAAAAATTGTGCCTATGGATTTTAATAATTTTTGAATGACTTTAAGAACTACTTCTGTGGAATCTTCTATTTAATTTTCAATTTCGTAAATATTTAAATTTCAAACAGTCATAAAATTTTTTCCTCTAATTCCGGTAGAAATTTTTTTAAAGATTTTTGAAGAGTAGCTTGTAGATAACCTCGTGTTAAAATTTTGAACCTGAAGTATGAACAGAAAAAATTTTATGAATTTTTATCTACAAAATAACTTGCAAATTATCGTGATTTTTACATATTTCGTATAAATTGGAACTTTGAGCACTTATAAAAAAAAATTGTGACTTACGATTTTAGATTTTTTTTTATCAGTTAAGGAACAACTTATAAGAAACCTTGTATTAAATTTTCAAGATTTTCTTGGAAGCCAAAAAAATTTTATCGTTATTTAAATAAAAAATACTTAAAAAAATTGAAAATTTCAATCGTCTATAAATAGCTTAATAAAAGTCAAAATACTTTGAAAATTTAATGGTGTATAGAGAACGCTAATTTTAACATTTGGTGAAAATTTCAAGTATTTACATCGATTAGTTTATGAGTTATAGCAAAATAAAAAATTTGATTATGTCGAAAACTGGTTTTGCGTAAAAACTCCCGTTTTTCCCAAATTTTTTTATGGTTTTTCTCGTCGCATTTAAAAAATATTGGAAATTTTTAACTTTTGACCCCCCAAAGTACCAAAAAGATTCACTTTCCTTTCAGAAAAGTTGTTACATAAGGCAATCGAAGCATTTTTACTGCCCCAAATCGTGTCGACAGACACAAAAAAAAAAAAAAAAAAAACACACATCATTGTAAAATCAATACATTCTTCACTCCGTTCAGAATCTAAAATAAATAACAAAAAACATATCTTAGAAAAATCAAAATATCACTAGCTCTCCCAAAATCTAAAATATAAATAAATACAGTAAAATTATTATTTATTATATTTTTTATAACTATATGATATTACGTAGAAGTTAATTGACAAAATATTTATTTTGTAACTACTACTATGCTTAGTAATGTTGCACAATGATATATTTTTAAACATCAATATCGGTTCATTAATAATAATATTGTATCGTGACATCGAAAAACAATAAATCGGGATAATCATTAGTAGATTTCTAAACATCTAGGCAGAGTAGATACCTTTTCTAGAGCAGAATGAGATAAAGAGGGCGACGAATATTTTTATGACTTTTTTACATTTCTCAATCGTATAAAAAATAAAGAAAAATTATATTTAATATTACAAAATATTATATCATTTGTTATTACATTTATTTGTCCAAACAATATTTTTAGTAATGGTGGTTCGTAAAAATTGTCATTGTAAGTTTTTCCTAAGATTTGGTAGACATTTAAAAATGTACAGAATTTTTTCTAAAAATGTAAATGGATTAAGACATACTAGACTCTAAGTCAGCCAACCGATCGATAATCCGATACATTCAGTAATTCGGCAGTATTTTATTTTAAAATGTTGTCTTAAAAATATAATTTAAAATAAAAACCAAAAAAAAAAGAACTAATAATCTTTTTTTAAACTTATATCATCAACAAATTAATTCATAATAAGTTATAAATTAGTATGTAGTATGTATTATTTATTATTTTTTTATAGATTTTAATAAAATTAATAAATTAATTAAACAATAAGTAAAAATTTACTTTTATGTGAAACTTCATTAACATGATTTTTCCTTTAATCCGACAGTCCTCTGGTCTAATATCTGTCGTATTATCGAGTCTACTGTACTATTATATTAAACGATTGAAGCCTCACATTTTTAGTAACTATGATCGTAGAAAAGTTAAATCTGCTTTGGCTATAGTTAATAAAACTAAAATCAATGCAAATTGAATAATAAAATAACTGTTGAATTTTTTTGAATTGTTACATTGCTTTTTAAAGAAAATAGAAAATATAACAACTTGATATCAATTTTTGGTACCGATATCGAAATATGATACCGTTGTACAATACTAGTTTTTAGGCATTCAGGATTTTATTCATTTTTAGATTGAATGCTATGTCGTTAAAATTTAATAAAGATTGATGGAAATGTTATTAATATTTTGGGCAGTATACACATTTTATCATAATATTTGTTAATATTTGTTGGTACATCGTGTATGCAAAATTTAATTCTTTTTTTGTTATCCTGTTTAATTTTGATGTAAGATATAGATTTCTAGTTTTTGTATTATAATATCTTATTAAAATTAATTAACAGGAAAATTATGTTTATTTTCAAAAAGTCAAAAACTCACACATAATTTTTGAACCACCTAATTTAGTATAACCTTTTGATTTACAAGTATAATGAATATGAATGTCGATCGAATACATTAATATAAATCGTAGCACATAACTGAATTACCTTATTAAAGTGAATAATATTTGCAAGATAATATCCAATATAACTATAGCATTTGATTTAATGTATTTTTATTTATTTTCTCCTTTCTGATCTATTTTAGATTGTTCCTCAATCTCTATAACAGTCTTTATTCCAATTTTACTATGTATGACGTATATTTTATTTTTATTTTTTTTTAAATTTGTATTTATGTAGTCTTAAACAAAGATTATTGTGTTCTTAATTTAAACCAATAATGATCATAATAATGGTAATGATATTTATATCACTTTAAAACTTGTATTATCTTTTTATCATTTAATCTAAAATATATTAATACATTCAAAACTAAATTATTTTAATTTAAATTAAAATCCTAAAATATTTTACAAAAAGTGGAAGTATTTTTTGCACTAATGAATTAAATAGATAATGTTATTTTAGTATGAAAAAAATGATTACTCGTATTGAAGGATAATGCAATTTGTTAATTATTCATTATTCATTATAACTTAACTAGGTATGTAGTAATAAGTTAATCAAAATAAAAGATTTAAAGGTGTGGAGAGACTGATAAATTAAATCTATATTCATCAGAATTTGACAATTTAAACATACCTAACTATAAAATAAAATTGTCTACATTTATAAACTAAATACATGTTATCAAAATGTATTAATTTTTCATAAAAATTATAACGGAGTACAAAAATTAGATTTTTCAATGTATTACGAAATGAAGTATTCATTAAAATAAAGAAAAAGTTAGCACTTGATGAAACTCCCTTGTATTATATAATATAAAACCTAAAGTCTAGACTCTAGAGTTTAAAAAATATTTTAAAAACCGATTAAACATGAATGCAAATACAGTAGATATAAGAGTTAAAAATGTAAAGGACTGCACAGTTATTAAATTTGTATTAGTCGATTAAGAAGAATGACCAATAATGACCAATAAAATTTTATACAGAAAAAAGTTAAATTAAGCCAATCTTCTCGTAGTAGAATAAAAATAATTTCAAAAATGTACAAAGATATAAGTTCCGTAAAAAAAAATAAATTTATTATTGACATTTATTTAGGATTAATTATCGAACTGAAATTGCAGTAAAAATTTTTGTATTTGAGTTTACGACAAATAGATCGACACACGGAAGAACACATTTTTTATATTCGATGGGAAAGGAACAAAATGTTTAAGATGACATATTTTGCATGATTTTGTTTAACATGAAAAAGTATAACACGATACATAAAAATATATTGTAGTGGACATTAAAGAAAAACTTATAATATCGAATAACGTGGAAAAGTTCAATAGCAAAATATTATACAAAATGTAATAACTTAACTAGGTATGTAATAATATTTTAGTCAAAAATAAAAGCTTTGAAGGAGTGCACAAACTGATAAATTAAATCTATATTTATCAGAATTTGGTAATTTAAACTTACTTCAACTATAGAATAAAGAATATGATATTAAATTTACTACAATATACAATGTATAATGAATAATGAGTTGTTATTTCATGCAATGTTTTAATTTTTAATATAACATTATCTTATACAGTGAAACTTCTAATTATCTCTAAAATTATTGGTAATTTATTGTATAAAGAAGTAAGTTGTGTTAAATAATTTTAAAAATAATAACATTTGATTCACAATTTTTATTTTTTATTCTAAATTGTGTGACAGTTAACAATTATTTATAAGTATACAGTTATTCACTGAGTAACTTCCTACTAAATATTAATAATTATTTTTTTCTTTATCTTTTTTATCAACACTCTGAAAATAAAAAAAGAATCGACTATAATAAATAATTTAATCAAATTATGTAGTTATATACTTATAATTATTAATATAATACAGATAATTTCGATTTTTTTTTTTTTTATTATACCAGTATACATAATTTATTTATTTTTTTATTTATATAATACCCATAGTTATCACGTATGAATAATAGTGATTTAAACTTAAGTTACACGAATTTCATTAATATAAATACACTATAAACTATAATAATTTGTTCTAATAAACTTAATTAATCAATATCAATTATTTATTATTATAAAATACCTATTATTTTCAAACATGTATTTAATAAATATCAATAATATATCAATCTCTAGTTTATAGCATAAAAGTCAATTTTTACAATGAATACGAGTACAATTTTGATGTATTCGCATTAATAACAAAGTTGACGAATACTCATTGAACATGTATCAATTATTATTTAATGTCATAGCGTCCATTAAAAGATGTATTCATGAATGAATTTACGAAGTTATGTTTGGAATGTGTTTTATTGACGTAAACTAATATTTATAAAATATATTTTATTACCTTCCATAATTTATACGGATTTTAATTTATAATCAATCAATTTACTTTTTATTTGAGATCGTTATGGAAATAATTATCAAGTAAACTTATAATTCAATATTTCGTTTTCAAACTAATATCAACACGTACATATATTTTAATTTAAACTTGGAATAAAGTTTTCGTAAATATCTATTAGATTATTATTATTATTTTTTTACCTTGTTTTATTAATGTGCAAGTGGAATTAAATAAATCCAAGATTAAAAGCTTAAAAAATATTTTTACTAACTTTTTATTGCAACTTTAAATTTTGAACTTGCAGATTATGGTTTCAGCTATATACGTTATATTTATTTTGTTAATAATGAAAAAAGTATGTAAAACAGTTTTTATATTTAACTTATATTACGAGTGAAACTTAACACGATGTATTAATTTTAAAATTATGGGTTTGTTACAAATTTTAAGTACAAGTTGTAATTAAAAGAATGAAAATATTTTTAACAGTTTCTTCGAAAATGGTTAATTTAATTTAAAAGTATAGTTTTATTATTGATTTTTCAATTTCAAAAAAATTATTGCTAATTTTGATTATTTTGAAACAGTTTAAGTTTATAAGAATAGATTATGATTATTCTTTATTCTTTTTATGAAAATAATTAATTTGTTTCAATGATGGGAAAATGTGAACGAAATAAGACAAGTGCTTAATCTTGGGTTTCGATTTTTTATGTATCATACTTAAAAAAGTAGGTTGTCATAGGATAATTAAATTATTCAATTACATGGATGCACAAGATTTTTGCATATTAAATTATTTATTAGAAGTATGTGTTATGTTTTAATAAATGTATTTGAGAAATTCGTCATTAGATACATGGTTTTTTACTTTTTGTCGTAAAAAAATACAATAAAATAATTAAACTTTAAAACAATTATTCACAACATTTTAAATAAACATATTTGAATGAAATGGTTGGAACTTTTCGGTACGATTTTTTATTTTCCTAAAATAATAACTTCGAAAATTAATATTTTCATGAACGCTTATTTCCATTCCTTGTTATTATGTTTTCCATGTTGACATGGCATTTAATTCTGGGGGTTATTTTATTTGTTCTCACATTAAATTACCCTAATTATTGATTTTGAAATATAATTCATAAACCTTAAGGTTTTAATAATTAATAATTATTAATGTTTACGTTTTATTCTATACTATTTATATTATGTTTTAATATAAAGTGTGATTTAATTTAATATGTTATTTATAAATATAAATGATTTACATAGAGTAACAGATGTTTGATCTTATCTCTAAACAGTGAACTAATTAATCGTATGTGTTAGACAAATATTTAAAAAAGTTTAAAGTTGGATAAAGGTATTTGAAAATGAATCATCCCATGCAAATTGTCCACTAATCGAACCAATTATAGGGTGATAATTCTGGAATAATACAGCTGCATTTTTCTTTCTCCGTAAATTTGTTTAGTAATTTTTTTTTTTTAAAAATGTCATTGTTCGTTATTAATTTAAAACTCATTACCTATTATGCTTTACGTGATGCAGACACGCATTATAAACTTTTCAAGCCACTTTTCTATGGCTGGCCAAAGCAATATATTTTTAGCAGCCATACGTTTTAATATATTATATGGTAAAATCCCACGTAAGTCAGTTACGCAATAACCTCAAATGGTCTATTTTACATGTTGCGAAAAAAATAAAAATAAAAAAAAATAAAAAAAGAAAGGACAGAAAATCTACAATAACCTGCAAAGAAACTTTTACAGCTTGCAAAAATGCATGTATATTTGCAGTCAGAGACTGGATCAAGGTGAAAAGTAAGCATTATATCTTTCTTTTACATTGATTATTGAACTGTTTGTTTTTTTCGTTCTCCAACTTCTATTGGTGTAATTTATCACGTATTAAAAACAGATCACATGAGATCAGAAACATGTATTTTGTTATCGGTTGTAATCCTCAAAGTTTGAGATAAAAAGTAAATATCCTAAAAAAAAATGTTATTGCTAATCGAATATTATCGTTATTATAAAAACGTGTGCTACTATTCGATTGTCTAACAATTTTCTGACGGGTAACAAAAGATAAGGTGAAATTTACATATTTTTATCAGGATAAATTATGTAAAAAACAAAATATTTTTAAAGATTTATTCAAATAAAATGCCATTCTCTAAACAAATAGAAAATGTAAAAATCATAAATAAATCTTTTATTATTTTTATTACTTTCATTTTTTATGGATAAACGTATTTTTATACAAAATAAATGATTTAATTATATATTTATTCAACATGTTTAAACTAACAAAATGTGTTTTACATGTTGCCGGTATTTGATCATATAAGAATCTATGACTTTATCAAGTATTTTGAAGGTATAATATAAAAATTATGAAAATATTGTATAAGGGATTGTATGTATTTACACTTAAGACTTAGTATTTGTATACATATTTTATGTTTACATGCATGAAATATTTGATAATTATTCAACTGTTATCAAATGTTGAATAATTTAATATTAAAAACAGAGCTAGTCTTGAAATTCATAAGTGATATTTTTATACTTATTTTATTTAACTTTAGGATTTAAAGATATATTAAAATCAAGTAGAATTTACATAGTGTTTGTAGTTTTATTTTGTCAAACGTATTTCCTTTCACGAATAATTTAGTTTTTACAAAAGACCCTTGATAATTTAGTGTAGTGGTTTGAAAACTTATAGAAGTAATTTAGTTTTATAATGTGCTAAAAGCTTTTTTGGTTTTAGTATTGTAAACTTTTCAAAACGTTAAAAATAATTTCATTGTTCGTATTACAATTTCCGAAAGTAATCGAGCAAGAATATAGTAATTAGATATTTTAGATAGCAATATTACTAAAAACGTATAATTATAATTTATTAATATTTATGTTACTAATGAATATAGGTAAATAAAAATCAACATTGACATATTAAAACAATGCAAATTCTTAGCTTAAACATTTGTGAAACAATTTAATGTATGATTTAAATGTATATGTTACGGGTAGAGTTCGAAAATGGGTAAAGTACATGTTATCTATGTGAATAGTATATTGTGTACATTTTATATTTTAAATATGTGCAATTTGTACATTATCCAGTTTGTTATGGATTATTTTGATAATATGTCATATTTTTATTCTGTTAAATGCATCGAGTTATCATTATTTCCATTAATTAATTTATAAAAACTCTCATAAAATTTCAATTTTCAAAGAGACATTTTTATAAATTAAATAATTAACTTTAATAAGCCAAACGAGTGAACTCAAAAACCGGTAGCATCGTACCGAAGTCAAAAATTGCTATACACAATATCAGTGCATACGTTTTATCAAAATGTGCAATTTATATTTTATCGTATTTTATTTTGTCAAAACACTTTATTCGATAAAAAATAGATTACCCGGATAATGTGTACATAGGCGCGGATCCATGGGAGAGGGGCGAAGGGGGCGTACGCCCCCTCCAAAATCCCTAAAATAGGTGTAAAATATATTGGGTTTTCGATTATTTTCGGGGTTAAATACAACTACTAACTAGACGTCCGTGAAGTTGGTCCCCCGCATTTTGTCATATCGACTTCAAACTTTCACCAATATTTTGGAACTAATTTGGAACTATTTGGAACCAAGTTTTCAGAATTTGGAACTTCACCCTTTTCCCAGAATAAGAGTTTTTCGGTTCGGGGGGCCAACTTCACGCAGCTCCCCCACTTTGTCCTATCGACTTCAAACCTTCACCAATATTTTGAAACTTATTTGGAACTATTTGGAACCAAGTTTTCAAAATTTGAAACTTCACTCTTTACCTGTAAAAAAAGATTTTCGTTTGGAGGTGAACAACTCCACGCAACCCCTCTCACTTTGTCCTATCGATTTAAAACATTCATCAACATTTTGAAATGTATTTGAAATTAATTAGAATCTAGTTTTCCGAATTACCTAAGGTTAATATAGGCTACAGATTTAAAAACAAATAGTAATAATATGGATAATAAAATATATTTTTAATATGGAGTTATTTTTATAACTACTACAATTTACAAGATAGTCCATTCATTTACAGAACGCTAGTGTATTAAGATAGACGTTATTTATTTGTTTTATTTTAACTAAACTTAAGAGCTGGGTAAAATACATCATTTTTTAAAATGAGCAAAGTGAAGGTAAGTAATTATTGTAGTTAAAGTAATGAATTTGTAAACACCAAGTTGTTTTAAATATAATAATAATTAAGAAGCGGTTCTTCTAAAGAAAACTTTTTTTATCAAAGCGGGATACATAGAAGATAATTTATTTATATTTCGTTTTCTTATACAAAATGGAATTTTTGTGCATACTTCTGACTTGTACAGTCTATAGTTCTAAACAAAGGTCCGAAGTCGATCCATTTCGATCCAATCGATTTTTTTCAAGTAATTTTGATATAACAACTTTCACTCTCAATCTAATATTGACTGAATGAGAGCTATTTAAAATAAAAAAAAAAAAAAAAAAATGTCCGAACTGCATGCTATTTCTAGAGAAGTCTGTCCGAGTTGCATTCTACGTATTACAGGGACCTGTCCGAATTGTATGCCACGTCTAAGAGAAGTATGCCGTATATCCACAAGTTTATTTATTATGCTCTTATTTTGACTAGAACTCTTTATGATATTGTGATTATAACTGATTAGTTTCTAGATTGAAATATTTTTTCTATCCGAGAAAACATTTTACATATTTTAATGCCATGAAAAATGTAAAATACATTTACTTGATTACCCTAAGCAACAATCAGTTTATTTAATATTTAATATTCACAGTTAAGCGAGGGTGACTCAAATTTGGTAAAATGTTTACTCGAATATATAAATATTTCAATATAAAAATTAATCAGTTTCTATTAATCTGCTTTTTATAAAACTAGAAAAGTCAAAAATAAAGTTTAAGTTGTACATATAAGTGCATGATAATGAACTTGGGGTTACACGGTATGTAATTCAGATATTCCAATTTATATTTACTTTTTTAGCATGCAATTTGAATGCACCGAAAGAAATACGTTCTAAAAGAAAGATAGGAAAACTATTTATTTTGCCACTTACTAATTAAGAGTAACTTATTTAGAGTCTACATTTTAGACTGATTTATCTCCAGTATTTTTACGACGAGTGGATAATAGATTAAGATTAAGCTTGCCCCCAACTGAAAAACTCTTACTCCGGGAAAAGGGTGAAGTTTCAAATTTTGAAAACTTGGTTCCAAATAGTTCCAAATTAGTTCCAAAATATTGGTGAAGGTTTGAAGTCGATATGACAAAGTGGGGGAGGGCCAACTTCACGGATGTACTAACTAGAGTAATATACAATTACGAAAAATAAAATAATATTATTTTATATTTATTGTGTATTGACAAGTGTTTTGGTATGTTATAGCCACGGTTAGTAAATTTTGTACAGAAAAATAATTGCTCGAGAATGTTTTTTTAATTCAATTTCTTATTTTATATATTCCTGAAGGCTACGGGCTAACATAATTTTTGTTGCTTTTACATATTATGTTACAATTCAGGCAGGTTAGTCGTAATTAAAAAATTTATTTTGTGCCCCTTCCGTAAACAATTCCTGGATCCGCCCCTGTGTGTATGTTACTATATTTTCGTACTTTACCCGTAACATATACATTTAAAAACTGTAAAAATAAATTTTCTAAAATGTCCTATTAAATGAACGATATTGTTATGAATAAAAAATTATATTTACTAAGAAAATGTAATTTTCCGGCAGTCGAAGACGGGAAGTAAAAATAAACGTTTCTATATCTTCGAATGCATTTATTATCACTTATCTTGTCGGTGCATTATAACTTGGTATGTATTGATTTACTTTTTTGAATGTGTAACATTTTATAGTAATAAAGTTTATAATGAACTAACTAGAAAAATTATATAAAAGTGTGATAAGATTTTTTGAAAACAAATATCATAAAACTGTAAACCAACCTTATGTAATAATATCAACCATTAAAGTTATGATTTGATTTTATGGTTTGTTATAAATGAAATTAGATTTTTCAACAAAAATTCGTTTATTTATTGTTAATCAATAAACTCGTTAGCGACCCGCGTTGCAAACCGGTTAATAATTTCGATACAATTTTTCTAAGTCCGAATTATAATATTTCCTTTATTACACTACGTTGCTAACTGGAATTCAACAGGTATTATTTATTTTTTCTAAAATTTTTCTAAGTCGGAAAATAAACAACTAGGTTGTTATTATGCGTTGTTAACATATATTCAATAAGTCCGAAACAAAAACAAATCAGTTGCTAACAGCGAAATTATTAATCAATTCGAAAATCTTACAGTCCGAAATTACAATATAACTCAAACCTGTCCAGATAAGATTGGTAGCGGGGGTGTTGGGTTTTTGGGAGTTTTTAGGATGACAGCCCAACAAGGAACAACTGAATATGGAAGAAAGAGATAAACCGGGTACTTCAAGGGTTACAAAACCCAAAAAGGCTTCAAGGTAAAGAAAACCAAAGAGCCACGACCTCTTCAACAATCTACATCGGAAAGTGAACCTGATGATGAAATGGTGTAGGTACTTGAAACCGCTTTAAGAAAACAACAATTAGAAACAGAAAAAGAAAGAGAAAGAGAGAAAGAAAAAGAAAAACAATGACAACAACAAAAAGAAGCTTCTGGAAAACCAAATAATCCCAGCGACAAATGCTCAAAATGTGAAAAAGAAACAAATGAAACTACGCCTAATATATGTACAGTGATAACAAATTTACAAGAGCTCTATAACTAGATAACTTACAAACATGGAGTTGATAATAATACAATGACAATATTTGGTGCATCAATAATATATCTAGAAAAACTTAAACAAAATATGACAACAAAAGAACCAGATGATTTAGAGACACTTAAAATAAAATTAGACCAAATGGAGAAAAATATGGAAGCATTGATTTCGAATAAGATTGATACCATCATCTCATCTACTCGCGATGAAGTAAGAGATTTGAAGAAAACCATCGAGGAACCTAATCAAAATAAACAAGTAAACAACACAGAACCTCGGACGATCAAATCTCGTCTGGGAACTAGACCAAGACCACCAAGTAGAATTCAACCACAGAATATAAATAATGATGAAGAATTTATTCCAATTACAAAGAAGAAGAACAAAAGACCACGTTCCAGAAAATTAACTGAGAAAGCAAAATACGAAACACCAGATCTAGGATATATTGTGAAAGACACAGAGAATAAGACATCTCTAGAATTCAAAAAACAAGCGTACTCTGAAATATTAAAAAACAGTCCAAGACCAAATATAATAGTAACAAATAATATTAAAAGAACCGGAGACATTTACATTAAACCAGCAGACCGAAAAACAAGAGAAGCTCTACTTAAAAGTAATCTTGACGTTGTCGAACAAAAATCATTGAAACCAAAATTATTGGTGTACAATGTTGACAGCGAATTGACAGGAGAAGAAGTCGTTGAGGATCTCATAAATCTCAACGTTGAACTCAGAGATACTGAAAAAGATAAATATAATGCAATTAGCAAGAGATCTCCATAAGGACAACCTTCTTCCAGAAAAGTATCCTGGTTACTGGAAGTCCATTCGAGCATATATAATTAAATAGTCAACGGACGATTCTTCATCGGTATGTCGATGTAGAATCCAACCCAAGTTACCAGGTGTTTTATATGTCAAAGGCATGGACACATAGCAAAATATTGTCCAACAAACGTACAGACATGTATGATATGTATGTCACAGGAAAAGAACCACGATTAGAAGAACTGAATGTCAAATCCAAAATGTTTGAACTGCGAAAAAAATGAGCCGTCTAACCACCTTGATTGCCCCTCACGATTGAGAGCAATAATACGAATGTGCAAGAAGACCAATTATGGTACAAACTCAACATGAATAATTTAAAAATAATACAAATAAATGCAGTGAGAAGTCAAATAGTAAATGATGAACTCCTGCACTATAATGAAAATTAAATAGACGTAATATTAATACAAGAAACCATAAGCTCGTTGGACTGAAAATTACTCCATAATTACAAGATCCCCTGTTGGTCAGGGTTAGAATAGACCATCGGTTGTACCTGCCTGTCGTAAAAGGCGACTAAAAGGGACTTGTAGTAGGGCAGCAGCTATTACAATAGTGGGTGAAGATTCATCATCTACATGCCAGACAGCAACCAACAGATACGGGAAACTGTAAGACTGGTGGCTGCACTGCGATACGGAAGACAACGGGAAACCACCGTATTAATATCCCAAGTATCAGCAATCAACATGTCCTCTTCTCAAGATAAGAGGGAAGACTGAAGATTGCTGCAAACCAATATACGGATTGAAACCATAGAGAGAGAGAGAGAGAGAGAGAGAGAGAGAAATATCTATAATAATTATATATTTTGTTTATGATTTTATAGAACTTTGCTTGATAATTTTTATAGGTGAACATGTGTATTTATAGTGTGTATTTAACATGTATTATTTTATATTTATAAAAACAAAAAAAAATAATTATAATATTTATGAATTATTAAGTTTCTTAAGCACTTGTAAAATAATTAAAGCGTGCAGTTTATAATAGTTTCCATACTAAGTTCAACTATAAGCTGAATATTTAAATGTTATATGTTAATAATTTTAAAAATAATTTAGTTATTTATTTTAGAAGTGAAAATTGTTTATAAATATTATATATGTTACGGTGAATGATGTAACAGTGGTAAATGACGTCATTTAGCTAAAAATTGGTAAATGCTGTAAATGTAGACATTCTCCGGTTATTGTCGTCAATCCCCAGTTTAGTTGGAGAATGATGTTATATACATTTATTTCATTGTGAAAGATAAGTGATAAGTGAATAGGTACGCGACAAAGCTTCAAGGCTTCACTCGATGTAATTGTAAAACTGGTTGTGGTACAAAAAAATGTGCCTGCAATGCAGCGGAAATGTTATGCAGTTCAAAATGCCATAGTAATCAAAACTGTACAAATAAATAATTAATAATATGCACCTATTTTATTAATTTCAACTAACCTAACTTTTCATTAATTTCATTGGAATGCATTTCAAAAATGAATCACCCACCAACAATAAATCATTATTAAATAGTATCTATATTTAAACAATCAGTGTATTATTTCAGATTTATCATCATTTACCACCAGTTTTGGTAAATTACGTCAATGACCGTGTAACGAGACAACACCGTATCATGTTTCTCTAAATAGTAAACATACACTTATTCGCCCTCGCGGCGTAAAAACGACAGCGAAGCTAGTTCTTATCTTCGTTCGTTGAAAACAGAGCACGCGATTATAAAAGTGTATTAAGACCCGCATACAACGTCCGTGATTCCAACGATACGAACACCGACTTCTATTATGGACGGAGAGAACCGGTACGCATAAAAGGGCATCAAAATTGTCCATTAAAACACATTCCCCCCGTATCTAGTGTGCTAGATATTAAGTGGACGAATATGATCGATAACCATAAAATCTCGTATTATACGTTTTCACTGATATTTCCATACACCTGATACTTCAGTGAACATCGGTAGATTCAGCGTACCACCAGTCATTCATCACAATCGAGGAACCCAGGAGCCATCACGATCAACCGAGTGAGCCGTCGCCGTCCGAGCCTGAACGCGCCACCTACGGATCCCGTGACAAGAGCCCGTCCCGATTTCAAACCGCTGCTGTGTGTGCCAGATCTAACTGCCCGGTGCGTAACCAACTTTATCCTCATACCCCGTGTGTCAGATCGTCTAGCGAGTCACTTGACGCTGCCAGAGGCTACGTTAATTATTTAACGTAGCACACTTTGGCCAGCACGTTGACATCATTTGATAAATCTCCTAGTGCGACACCTGACACCACGGCGTCGTGAGTATTCCTCTGTGTGTTATGTATGATGAACATTTGTAAACTCAATAAAGAGTATTATTTATAAATTGTAAACCAGATCTAATATTGTAAAATAATTTGTATTGTATTTGTATTTTGTATCCAATTTGTAATTGTATTATCAAAATATTAAAATAAAAGTTAACAAAAGAACCGGATGGGCCTCGCTCTGCTGTACAGTTAGGGGTGGAGTGCACCTCGCTTATAGGATAGGTCATTATTATAATGGATTTGTTAAATTTGAATGCAATGATAGATATCATTGTATACGAATAACGATTCTGAACGGAATTCATATGTTTGTCTAGGATATAATACATTGTTATTTATAAACATTGTAAAAAGTATATTTTATTTTGAAACGATAAATATATTTTTCAATTAGGATGGGTTGACAGTTGAATACAGCGATATAGTTTGTCAGTCTAGAACATTCTACATTATATTATATTTTACATGTAATTTTGTCAATATTCGCTGTTCAAACGCTTATAAAAAAAAATTGTGCCTATGGATTTTAATAATTTTTGAATGACTTTAAGAACTACTTCTGTGGAATCTTCTATTAAATTTTCAAGTATTTTGTACGATAAAAATTTTATCGTTATTTAAAAAAAAAATACTTAAAAAAATTGAAAATTTCAATCGTCTATAAATAGCTTAATAAAAGTCAAAATACTTTGAAAATTTAATGGTGTATAGAGAACGCTAATCTAAACATTTGGTGAAAATTTCAAGTATTTACATCGATTAGTTTTTGAGTTATAGCAAAATAAAAAATTTAATTATGTCGAAAACTGGTTTTGCGTAAAAACTCCCGTTTTTCCCAAATTTTGTTATGGTTTTTCCCGTCGCATTTAAAAAATATTGGAAATTTTTTACTTTTGACTCCCCAAAGTACCAAATAGATTCACTTTTCTTTCAGAAAAGTTGCTACATAAGGCAATCGAAGCATTTTTACTGCCCCAAATCGTGTTGACAGACACAAAAAAAAAAAAAAAAAACACACATCATTGTAAAATCAATACATTCTTCACCCTGTTCAGAATCTAAAATTTACCAATAAAGCACAAGGACTTTATGCTTTGTTACAACCGATGAAAGATGTACATTTGAGTTTAAAATATGTTTTTTTACAACATTTACCTACATAATTAAATCATTTTGGTGAATGACGACATTTACCAATTTTCGTCTTTCACTGTAACATATATATGAAAATCATAATTTAATAAGTTATAATCAGTTTAAATATTGGGTCATATTTAGATCAAATTAAAATATTTATTAGCTATGGGCAGGGGGATCAAATATCCTTTCCTGCACCCCTTGGCTACGGTTTTGTCAATCCAACACACACATACATACCATTGTAAGTTATAATTAAAGGTCATTAAATAAGATGAAAACTTTAACATGTGAAAAAAAATTAAAAATACACCTAATAAATAACCGTACACTTATTTTAATTATTAGATGCCCCCCCCTGGTTTATAGCTACGTACTTGGGAGTTGGTACTGTTTTTTTACATTGGTTACAAGATATTATAATTTGCTACTTTAAATTAGCTTTTACTTTAATCTAAACAAGATTTATCAAGTTCAATTTACAATTAGAAAAATGCATTTGTGTATTTAAAATTCGTCTTGATATATAGTCGGTTAACTGTTTTAATAACAAAAATACATATTTATGTAAGCTGATAGTCCTTGTAAAGTGAATTGATCGAAAGTCTGTATCCCGTTATTTTACAGATATTTTACTTAATAAACTCTTGCTCTTGGTATTGAATTAATTAATTTTGTACACTAGTTATGGTTAAAGTAATTTAGAACTTAGTGTGGCATGTTTTAGAATACATGTCCATAATAATTTAAAATTTTTATGCTAATGTTTTTAAGTTTATGAATTCATTAAATCTTTTTAAATTCTAAGTGCATATTTAAAAGTTTTTATAGCTAAGAATATCAGATAATAATTTTGTTTAACACAATTGACACACTGATTAAACAGGAATATAGTGTATATCATAATCATGTAACATTTAATTTATTTAATTTTAATTTTTTTGATTTACTATATACATAAATCAAGAGTACATAATTTTATGTTGTTGTATTTAGACTTGTGAAAAGTAATTGATTGGAAAAGCCTGAAACCTAGACTAAAGATTTATTACATTATTTTCCACGGAAAAGAGATTGACGTTAAGTTTGTTCGGTATACAATATTGTTACTGGCTTTAAATTTAAATGACTCTGAAACTCCTAGTTCAGATGAGATTCGATGGTTGGGTGGGATACATAAACAAATAAATTATATTTCTAAAATTATACATAAGTATAATTTATCTTTATAGAATTAAAAAGAATTTGAAAAATATTAGATCAATGATGATATAGTATTAATAACTTATATAGAATGATTTAATTTATTGATCTATAAATAAATATTTATATTTTTATAAAAGTTAGAATGTGATTTGATGTTTATAAAATTAAAAAGAATTTTTACTGTATGTACAGATAAAAATATGATTGGGTTTAACAAATAATAACGATCGGAATACAGGTTGTTAGTTACCACTTTTTGTAATGTAATCAACAAGCTAAACTATTTATTGATAAAATAATTTTAATTATATGAAGGAGAAAAATATATTTGTTTTATAATTAAAAGGGGTATTTTTTGTTTTTATATTAAAAAAATTGAGTATGTCACGTAGATATAAAAAATAAATTATATTGCAAATAAAATAAAATAGTCCTGCCGTTTTTAATTTCAACTATGACCATAATTACAAGTTAATTCATTACCAAGACTACGTATAAAAAATTATAACGTAGGTAATATGTAAAATAGAAACACAAAAACAAATATATATATATATATATATATATATTATTTTACGTCGAATTTATGAAATGGCCGATTACATGAAATCAGCAACGCTGTTTCCGACAATATGAAATCGACAACTTCACTACTAAATTCATGAAATTAGCAAATTTTGATTGCTAATTTCATGATCTTGGCAGACTTTTTTCGGTTAAATGCAGGAATTCGGTAACACATTAAAACAACATAAATAGGTACAAATAATGGTACCTATATAAATAACCAATGATTGCACGTGGGTTCATTGGAATTACCAATACATTATCTTTATTGTCCATGTAGATATTACGATATAGGTAAGTACAAAGATTTTATGTTACTTATTAAGGATTTTTTACTGTTTCGATAACATAATATACTAACGACAAACATTACCATTATGATTAGTGTTCAGTCTTTAGTTTTGCCTAAGAAAATATTTAACAGAAATTCAGACAGTTCGATAAGTGCACTTACGTTGCAATATTAGTAATTTAATCATTAATTACCTATTCAATTTATTAACTAAGGGCTCTAAATCTTGGCGATTTCACGTAATTGGTAGTATTATGTACTTTAAGTTTTCGATTTCATGTTGTTTGCAATAGAGTTGTTAATTACATGAAATTGGCAATTTTCTGTCGATTTAATTTAATCGGCAATTTAATAAATTCGGTGTAACATATATATTTATTTATTTATTTATATAACTTATAATTATTAAAAATTATATATATAGCTTATATAACATAAGCAAAAGAACATAGCAAAAGAGGTTGTTGGTGAAACCAAAAGTAGTTTACCAGAAGACAAGGAAACGTGGTGGTGGGATGAGGAGATTCAGAGTAGTAGCGAGTAAGAAAAAGCAATTTAAGGTATGGCAGAAAAGCAGGAAAAGGGAAGATTGGTTAGAGTATAAAAATGTATGTAAAATAATGAAAAGTGCGGTAATCAAAGCGAAGCTTTATAGGTATGATGAGTTATATGAGCGGCTAGGAACACAGAAAGGAGAAACAGAAATTTATAGACTGGCGAAGGTGAGAGAAAAGCGATCCAAGGATTTTCAATATGTCTGGTGTTTAAAAAATGAGGATAAGAGAGTTTTAACAAAAGATGAGGAAGTGAAAAAAAGATGGAAAGAATATTTTGAGAAATTACTGAACGAGGAGTATCCAAAAGAAGCTTTAGAGAGTATGTCATGGAATGAAGGATTGATTGGTCTAGTGGGTGAGGAGGAAGTGAGAGATGCGAAGAAGGCGATGAAAAAGAAAAAAGCAGTAGGACCAGATAGAGTACCTGTAGAGGTGTGGATAATGTTAGGGGATGTAAGCATTGGATGGTTGAAAAATCTTTTTAATAAGGTACTGATAGAGGGAAAAATGCCAGAAGATTGGAGAAAGAGTTTTATTGTACCAATATTTAAAGGAAAAGGAGACATACAAGAATGTGGGAACTATAGAGGAATAAAGCTCATGAGTCATAGTATGAAGATCTGGGAAAAGATTATAGAGAAGAGGATAAGAAGTGAGACGTCGATATCAGAAAACCAGTTTGGTTTTATGCCAGGAAAATCGACAATGGAGCCATTATTTTGTGTTAGGCAATTAGTAGAGAAGTACAGAGAAAATAATAAAAATCTATACATGATGTTTATAGATTTAGAAAATGCGTATGACAGGTTGCCAAGGGAAGTTTTAAGGTGGGCATTAATGAGGAAAAATGTCCCAAAAATGTATGTTAATTTGATCCAGGATATGTATGAAGGGTCTATGTACTAGTGTCAAGAGTCGGTGTAGAGTATCAGAAGGTTTCAGTATAGGAGTAGGTGTGCACCAGGGGTCAGCTCTAAGCCCCTACCTGTTCTCAGTGGTAATGGATGAGGTTTCAAAGGAGATACAGGGTGAGATACCATGGTGTATGATGTTTGTGGATGATATAGTTCTGATAGGAGAAAACCTAGAAGTTGTCAATAATAGGTTAAATGAGTGGAGGTTAGCCCTCGAAAAAAAGGGATTGAGAATTAGTAGAAATAAAACTGAGTATATTGAGTATGATTTTGGACAAAGAGACCAAGAAGTTGAAGGAATGAGGAGACAACTGACAATATATGGTGATGTGATAGGTGAAGTTGAGAGCTTTAAATATTTAGGATCTTTTGTTCAAAATGACCGGGGCTTTGACATGAATGTAAAATATAGGATTAAGTGCGGGTGGATGAAATGGAGAGAAGCATCGGGCGTGTTATGTGATAAAAGAATTCCTATGAGGTTGAAAGGTAAATTTTATAAAAGTGTAATGAGACCAACTATGCTGTATGGTTCAGAGTTATGGGCGGTTAAAAGGAGAATAGAACAAAGTATGAGTGTCGCGGAAATGAGAATGCTTAGATGGTTGAGTGGAGTGACAAGAGAAGATAGAATAAGGAACGAATACGTGAGAGGTAGTGTTGGTGTAGCGCCAATTGTGGAAACGAATTCAGTAAGAGTGGTTATGAAGATGGACGTTGAAGGGAAAAGAGGAAGAGGAAGACCAAAAAAGAGATGGTTGGAGACTTTGGAGAATGACATGAGGGCTGTCGGTGTGTGCAGAGGAGATGTGATTGACCGAGTAAAGTGGAGGTGTAGGACAAGGGTGGCCGACCCCAAATAGTTGGGAGGAAGGCGAGGCAAAAGAAGAAGAAGAAGAAGAAGATAATTATTATAATATGATAAATTTCACATTTAGATTATTATTATTAGTCTCTTCTTAATACCCTTAATTATAAGATAGTATCTTCCTAATACCATAGTTTTCTTTGTAATTCAAACTTATACTATTTTTTCGACAAAATGAAATATTTTTAATTTATTACTAATTATAATATTTATTAATAATAATTAATCAAAAATAATAATTGTTTTGGTTAGGTTAAATGTACACAAAACCAAAAGATACAATTATCTTACTGGCCTGCTCTATTTAAGTTAAAATGTATTGAAACTACATCTTATCTTTTTAGCAATCTTCATATCATAAATTAACTGTTTATGCTAATTTGTGTGCTGTGCTTATTAAATATGCTAGGATATTAACTATTAAATATTACCATGATTTGATGTAATAATATAATTTAGATACAAAATAATTTCTTTATATTATTAATATATTCTTAATTTTTTAGAGATTATTTGATAATATAGAGACTTAATTTTATCCGAAAAATCATAATGCAATTTTGTGTAATTATGTGTAATTTGTTGATAAAAATAAATTGTGCTACAAATATTTTACTTTGGTTCGATATCGTTTTTGTGTTTAACGAGTAGGTAGTTTTTATAATTAAGTCTCCTGAGAGAGATATTGAAATATCCAGAAATTCAGCCTAATAACTTATTATTTACTATGATGAAATAATAATTTTCCATAGAATATTGTTTACACATTTTATTATAGCGTACTTTTCAATCAATTTAGTTTTACTTACATCACGTTCTTTATACTCTATGACAGTGAATCAATAGTATGTTTCATTAATTTTGCTCTACTCAGTACTGAACTATCCGACATTTTTATTTGTTTCTTTTTTTTATTTATAAAATATTTGGTATAAATTTGTGTGATCCAGTAACAGACAAACATAATATTTTAATATATATTTTATTTTATGGTGCGTTATGTGTGACAATAATGCTTGAAACCAAATATTATACTTTATGTGTGCGTACAATTTAAGTAGTCCTGTACTTTCGTGTGTTAATACTTTATCAGTTAACTATTTTAGCCGCCAAATATGTTTAATGATTGCTAATTATTATATTACCAAATAACTTATGATAGATTTGTTTTTTCTTATATAAGGGCTAATACATTTTTCAATTAATTTTCCGGCTCGCTGCAAAAAGGAAACACAATGCAATTGAATTTCGAGGCAGAACAAAAAAAAAAAAAAAAAAATAGAAAATAAATAATGAAAATAAATCCACAGAATGGTTGCAAACCAAAACCTCTTTACAGTATACGTCCAAGCCAAAATGAGTGGGGTCTTTTTGTTTTTATAATCGTATTACTACGTAAACAATAATATGTGAAAAACAATTCAACCGACATAAATATTGTGGCGTGAAAAAAATTCATTCTTTTTATTTACGAGGATTTGGTTTGGTTTTTATTTGTTACATGTCTAGGAAAAGTTTGGTACAGTGATTTTTTTTTCTTTCAACTTAAATAACGCGGGAAAGTATACGGTAGAGTGATATTAAAAATAAACATGAAAAAAAAAAATATTAAGGTCCATTGTCGTCATAAAGTAGGTTTGAATTTTTATTTAGGAAACTTTCATTATTTATGACTCGATGTGTACGATATCTTGAATATATCATATAATATTTGAGAAACTACTAAGAAAAGTTAAAAAAGGTAAATTACGAAAATCGTGAGGTTATAAAAGTAATAAAATTACATTCTATATTAGATTGTATTTTTTTCGTGACAATATGAACATTGAGTTGAATAATAATATTGTTAATATTTTTGAACAACTAGGGTAAAAACGGAATTTCACGTTTGCAACGTGCATAGTATAAAAATGCAAAGCACAAAATATGCGTTTGAGCAACGAATATTACATTGTAGAAGAACTTTCAACTGAAATTGCAAAATCTGGGGGATAGAGTTAAAAAATCGTTTTTATGGATTGAAGCTACTTGAGGTTTACCTGTAACGTTTCTGAGTACTCTTATTACTAAATGCATGGTATACTGTGTTTTTTTGGGGAATGTAACAAGAGGCTGGACTCAAAATCACTCAGATGACGGTCCAGGCAGTGTTGGCAGGTAAAACAAAAAAGATATTAGGGTGATTAGGATGTAGAACGCAGAAGAAATGTCATTAGATAGTGAGAAATTAAGAAATATTGTAGTTGCGGTGATGGACCTTAACAGTAATGGTCTGTAAGATACCCTAGAAGAAGTACTCCTAAGTACACATGTTATAAATTTTCAAATTGTTATTTGAAAAAACATTTAAAAATATGTAATTTATATGAATTTCCCACATTTCTGTCTTCTAGCATCATTAATATGCAATTTATGAGTTAAATGCTTGAGTAAATAATAGTAGAAAGATGAATTTGCATTAAATCAAAGAGCGCCAGTTAGAGTTAGCGCCAGTCGACAGTATTTTTTACATTTTGGTTTTTTTTTTTTTTTTATCCTATATGTTTTCGTTAATTATATCTTGTCAAAATTCGTATCAAAAATTTCGTTAAAGACAAGAATTTGTTATCACAGTAATTATGGCATGTCTATATTTCTCATAAGAATTAAATATTTTCAAAAATTCATCATCTGAAATATATACTGATAAACATTAATATATGCGTGTAAATAATAATTTATATTCCAATTCATTTTCAGTTTATTCTTACACTATGTAATATGGTTAACGGCATATAATTGTTAACTACTCTGAAATTATAATTACTTTGTTGAGATTTTGACCGGAAAATCCCGTGAAAAACATATTCTACGTATTACGAATTTGGCTTCAGGACAGAACAGATCCCCGTTACCCATCCTTCACGTTTTATGTGCGTTGCGCTAGTCCCGTAATTTAAAACTTTGGCTAACAATTTTCACTAATATAAGCGTTTAATTAGTATGAATTTGCATGGCCATCACCACAATTTGCATGACAATTAGTTGAACAGCCATACATAAAAATTAAAGGATCGGGCAATGTTGCGCTGGCCCATCCCAATGTCGTCTTTGAAATTTTTGAATATTTTTTCAAGCCAATATTTCGCATGAAATTAGTGTTAATTTGCATAACCAACTCCCGAATTCTTATATTTTATATGGTAAAAAACTATTTTAATTTTTGTTCATTTTGTCTGTCCGGCCTCATGTGTAAGTTAAGCAATATTCTTCAGGTAGTATTTTTATATATATTTTTTTATTAATTAATTAATATATTTTAGAAGCTATGTCAATATTATTTATTTTAATAAATAAATAAATATAATAAAACAAAATAAAATAGTTATGTATGCATTACTATTTTTCTAAAAACTTTAATTAAAGATTAATACAATTATTTATCTATTTAAGAAATTTTAAAGAACACACTCTGTTTATGAGTTTCACACAAAATTAAAAAAGTGTGTTAACTTTTTTTAAATAGAATTAAGTTTGTATGAACTTTAAAATGTATTTTATTTAAGTTTAATGTATGTTTTTTTAACTATTTATTCTAACCCAACTATCTTTTGATTTCTTAACTTACCTTGGGTTAATTATTTTCATTAACTTACTCATTTTAGGTGATAGGATGATTTAATTGGATTTGAATGAATATAAAAAAAATATTATGTTTATACTAATTATATATTGTTGGAATAAGTAAAATTATAAAATACTAGATGTTCCCGCGCACTTCGTTGCTTGTTAAATATACCAACTCTATATGACTCAAACTTTGTTCAATTCGTTATTTAATATTCGGTGAACGATGTTCTAGATTTATCTTAAGTTTTCTGTTGCCCGGAATAAAAATTCTGATTCGCAGCAGTATATTATCAGGTAGGCAATCTACATGCGGTAGATCGCGGACCTAGTGCTATTTGTACGTAAGTGTATTATTTAACTCTAATAAAGTATCAAAGTTGTACCAAGTTTAACATAATACGGTGGATTAATATAATCAATTAATTCATAATCCTAACCTAACCTTAACGTACTAAAATCCGATGAATAAAAAAAACCAAATTTAACCTTTTTTAAATTAGCCTATCTTCTTCCTAAAAGTCTGCACACAAACATTAATTTATATATAATTCTCAAAAAAATACTTCAGAGAAGTAAAAAAGACTTTCTGTGCGTAAGTTGAAGCGATTTGGAGAAAAAATGGAATTTTAATGTTAATAATTAAGTGAAATCAATCCCAAAATTCTGTGCCTTAACTTAAAAAAATATCAATTTACAAAAATTTCAAGTTGTTCAACTGTACAAACATTGAAAATAAAATTAGCACAGAACGGCGTATATTAATGATAATAAATCAGAGTTTATAAGTTAATATTACAAGTTACAAGTCAGATTTACGAGAATTTATACTTTTTGCTGGACACGAATATACTTTTGCTACAAATTATGTACATAACAATACCCAATTTCTCACAATCAATTTTTAATAAAAATAATCATACTAATAGATGTTCTAGTTGTAACAAGGATTAACAACAATTTGAGTCAGACAGATTAACTTGTAAACTTCGATTCATTATCATTAATATATGCCGTTCTGTGCTAATTTTATTTTCAATGTTTGTACAGTTGAACAATTTGAAATTTTTGTAAATTTATATTTTTTTTAAGTTAAGGCACAGAATTTTGGGATTGATTTCACTTAATTATTAACATTAAAATTCCATCTTTTCCCCAAATCGCTTCAACTTACGCACAGAAAGTCTTTTTTACTTCTCTGAAGTATTTTTTGAGAATTTCAATTATTTTTCCAAAGCACCTTTTACATATATCGGGACTCGGATTATTTTGCTTCAAATAACAAAATGTGAGCGTTTTTTGATTTCTGGGGCATTTCACTTGCGTGTTTCTGTGATTTGGTTATTCATGTATACCCAGTTGGTTTTGTTTTCCCTGATCATTATGCTGTATCTACCAGATTTAAGATTGTTCTCATAGAAAATGCAACTGTATAGCTTATAGAAGCGATTGTGAATTTTCAGTACAGACGTTGGCAAAGCCTTTATTTTGTAATTACAGAATATATAATCCCTGGGGTTGCTATTATCGGAGATTTCCAACTGTAATTGAACTATCAAAAACTTTGTTTGTAGATCGACCTGAACATTATGAGTTGTATCCTTGTTACAACCTTAACATTTAGTCCAGGTTTTTTTAATCGAACGCTGGAAATCCATAAGCGTTTTTAACTCGTGCGTTATTTTTTGGATCATTTTTAATGGGCACTCGCAAAATATTGTTTGAAATTCTTGGAAAATGTACAGGAACATACAGTGCAAGTTTTAATATAAACAAGTTTAAACGTAACGATATCATTAATTGAGTCCCGTTAAATTTAAAAAAAAATTTCCTTCCCAATTTTATAGACGTAGGACTGTCAGTAACAAAAAATTCTACAGGCGTAATTAAAAATATTTTTAATATAAATATATAATATATAATAATGTACACATTATATCTTATAGAAGTATAATATAATATGAATTATTTATGTATAATTAAATAAATATAGACAATGATATAATAAAATCTAAAATTCCCGGCGTATAATATAATATATATATATATATTAAGATGTGGTGCGCCGCGAGTACCTGTTGTTGTTATTGCTATTATTAGAAATGTTATTGATACAACGCCGGAAAGTACCCAAGTACGATCCACGGAGCGAACAAAAAATGAGACTCGTAAAATTGCAGTTTTTAGCTGTATCTCTCTCGCACTCCACATTCAACCGACGCGAGTGAGAGGTCCGAGTGCTAAGACAAAACTTAATGTATAATAATCTCGCTATCGGTCGGGTCAGGTCGATTTTCGTGTTTATTACATACAAAAAGGAGTCTCTAGCGAGACTCTTCGATATAGCTAATCCTGTGCACTTCGTGACCCGAAAAAATCACAAAAAAATTATGATTGTTTAACTCCTTTTTGGTGTAACTCACTGCAGTAAGTGCAACTTAGCTATGGGAGCCAAGATCATGGGAGCCAAGTAATCATGAGAGCCAATTAACAAATAACAAAACACCAAACAATTATTATATTAATTGTATATATTACCAATGGCAATCACTAATAAATAAATATTATTCTCAAATCTTATAACCCCCATAGCAACCATTTATAGATAAAAATTTCTATCGTAAATCTCAAAATTCCTGTTTGAGCACCTCCCGGGGGTGGTCAATCCCCTTTTTAAATTAGTCTTAAACATATTCTCAGACCTACCAAATATACACAGAAAATTTCATGAAAATCGGTCAAGTTGTTTCGGAAAAGTTCGATAACCAACACATTTTGCGATTCAAGCGAGGGTGTAGGTGGGGGAGTAGGCTATCAATTACATTGATAAAAATATACCTATAACCTTCAGAGGCACGTGAGCAAGCACTGTGCAAAATTTCAGGATGATCGATGCAGTAGTTCTGGAGTTATTAACGCACAACTTACAGACGTTGACTTTTATATATATAGAAAATAGAGAAATATTGGGTATTAATGAACTATATACTATAAAAATCTTCTTATCATATATAAAATAAATTATGAATTATAACTATAAATTATTATACATAAAACATAATAAAAATTATAAACATTAGAATATAGTGGTTCACTATAGTGGTTCGTTAAAACTGAAATTAATTACTTAAACAATCTAAGTATATTTTAACTAAGGGTCCAAATAATAGTATAAGTGCAGTTATTAAACAATATTACATAAAATAGGTGTATGAGAATATTCACAAAGAATATTTTTGGTAACTTAATAAAATTTGAAACCAAAATATGTTATTCCTTTTTTTTTTATTTAAAATATAAAAATATACTACCCTCAAAAAGTATTTAAAGAATTTTTTTTTTCAAAACACAAAACAAATGCAAAGTAAAGGATTTTAATTTACATAGTATAAATTAGCTTATTTACAGTCATCTATTTATTAAGGTGTCATAAAATTTCCAGTTAGTAACATTTCTCCTCAAATATGTACAAATAAATTTATTTTAGATTCTGAACGGAGTGAAGAATGTATTGATTTTACAATGATGTGTGTTTTTTTTTTTTTTTTTTTTTTTTTTTTTTTTTGTGTCTGTCGACACGTTTTGGGGCAGTAAAAATGCTTCGATTGCCTTATGTAGCAACTTTTCTGAAAGGAAAGTGAATCTATTTGGTACTTTGGGGGGTCAAAAGTTGAAAATTTCCAATATTTTTTAAATGCGACGGGAAAAACCATAAAAAAATTTGGGAAAAACGGGAGTTTTTACGCAAAACCAGTTTTTGACATAATCAAATTTTTTATTTTGCTATAACTCAAAAACTAATCGATGTAAATACTTGAAATTTTTACCAAATGTTTAGATAAGCGTTCTCTATACACCATTAAATTTTCAAAGTATTTTGACTTTTATTAAGCTATTTATAGACAATTGAAATTTTCAATATTTTTAAGTATTTTTTTTTTAAATAACGATAAAAATTTTTTGGCTGCCTAGAAAATCTTGAAAATTTAATACAAGGTTTCTTATAAGTTGTTCCTTAACTGATAAAAAAAAATCTAAAATCGTAAGTCACAATTTTTTTTTATAAGTGCTCAAAGTTACAATTTATACGAAATATGTAAAAATCACGATAATTTGCAAGTTTTTTTGTAGTTAAAAATTCATAAAATTTTTTCTGTTCATACTTAAGGTTCAAAATTTTAACACGAGGTTATGTATAAGCTACTCTTCAAAAATCTTTAAAAAAATTTCTACCGGAATTAGAGGAAAAAATGTAATGACTGTTTGAAATTTAAATATTTACGAAATTGCATAAAATAGCGATTTATTCTCAAACGATTTTAAATATTTTTTATAATTCAAAAAGTATAAGTCGCAGATTTTTGAAATTTCTACCAGCTGTTAAGATTGGTATTTCCTTTGTGTCATATTTTTTTCAAAATATTATATTGATTTTTAAGCCACTTATAGGCATTTAAAATATTCGATTTTTTTACATTTTTTTTTTATAATCGGTGATATAAAAAATTTGGCTCGTACAAAATACTTGAAAATTTAATAGAAGATTCCACAGAAGTAGTTCTTAAAGTCATTCAAAAATTATTAAAATCCATAGGCACAATTTTTTTTTATAAGCGTTTGAACAGCGAATATTGACAAAAAATTACATGTAAAATATAATATACTGTATAATATTCTAGACTGACAAAGATATCGGTTTTTTTTAAAATGCTCTAACTCAAAAATGAAAAACCGCAACAACTTGAAATTTTCACCAAATCTTTATATTGACGTTCTCTATACATGGTTAAGATTTCAAAGTATTTTGACATATTTTGACTTATTTATAGACAATTTATATTTTCGATTTTTGTTAAATTTTTGTTTTTAAACATCTATAAAATTTAATTGATTGAGCGAAAACTCTTGAAAATTTTATACTAGGTTTATAATAAGTTAAACTTATCGTAACTAAAAAATATCGGTGATCGGTTAACTCAATTTTTTTTTATAAGCCCTTAATTCTCAAATTTGTATAAAATGTGTAAAAATCACGATAATTTGCATGTTATTTTGTAGATAAAAATTCATAAAATTTTTTTTGTTCATACTTAAGGTTCAAAATTTTAACACTAGGTTATCTATGAGCTACTCTTCAAAAATCTTTAAAAATATTTCTACCAGACTAAGAGGAAAAAATTGTACGACTGTTTGAAATTTAAATATTTACGAAATTGCATAAAATAGCGATTTATTCTCAGACGATTTTAAATATTTGTTATAATTCAAAAAGTATAAGTCGCAGATTTTTGAAATTTCTACCAGCTGTTAAAATTGGTATTTCTTTTATGCAATATTTTTTTCAAAATATTATATTGATTTTTAAGCCACTTATAGTCATTTAAAATATTCGATTTTTTTACATTTTATTTTTATAATCGGTGATAAAAAAAATTTGGCTTCTACAAAATACTTGAAAATTTAATCGAAGATTCCACAGAAGTAGTTCTTAATGTCATTCAAAAATTATTAAAATCCATAGGCACAATTTTTTTTTATAAGCGTTTGAACATCGAATATTGACATAAAATTACATGTAAAATATAATATAATGTAGAATGTTCTAGACTGACAAATGATATCGGTTTTTTTAAAATGCCCTAACTCAAAAACGAAAAACCGCAACAACTTGAAATTATCATTAAATCTTTATATTGACGTTTTCTATACATGGTTAAAATTTCAAAGTATTTTGACATATTTTGACTTATTTATAGACAATTTAAATTTTCGGTTTTTCTAAATTTTTCGTTTAAAAATAAAATATACTTATATAATATTTATAAATAACATTGTATTATATTCTAGACTAACGTATGAACTCCGTTCAGAATCGTTATTCGTATACAATGATATCTATCATTGCATTCAAATTTAACAAATCCATTATAATAATGACCTATCCTATAAGCGAGGTGCACTCCACCCCTAACTGTACAGCAGAGCGAGGCCCATCCGGTTTTTTAAAATTTGTTTTATGCAGTTATAAACTATTAGATTTCTATGTAATGGTAAATAGAGAAAAACGGTTTTTTTACTCTACAAAAAAATACGTGTAAATTCGGATTATGGTCGTAAAATTTCGTGTTAATTTGGTACTAAATATTTGACTGTAAAAACACTTTAGAAATCTCAAAATTGGTATTACTGTGAGCAAACGCAACGTAATGCCAGTTCCTTGTTTTTTATATATTAATGTTGGACTAATATCTTGCAAATTGTGATGATTTTCATGGGAATTTATGCTAATTTATGCTAAATATTGATGCGAATTTTTTACCAAAATATTAAATGAGCTAGGCTAGCATAACACATGGTCATTTTAGAAGTGTACTAAAATCAAAATCTATGACTGTAGATGGCTGGTTACGAAAATCAAGATGCGTGGACGCATGTGCATATAACAATACTATACAAAATATTGTATACGTGTTGTATACAGACAATATTAATTATTTCAGGTTTCCAAAATAAATGTACTGTAACCATGGAAACTTCATACTTTGTTTATTCAACAGTTCAGCCCTGAGGTTGCATGTTGGTGTAGTAGAACTAGTCAGTTACTGCTCCCTCAGGAATAAGATGCGATATTGATAATCCTTTGATGTTGACGCATCGTACGGTTGCCAGAACACTTCAAATTAAATAGGTCATCGTAAAGCTTTGGTGATTTATTTTTTATTTCAGATTATATCCATAATCCAATTAAAAAAAAAAAAAAAAAAAAATTGCTTTCATCTGAAATTAAGTGATGTTCAATTTCCCTTAAAATTACAGTGTTGAATTATAATAAAATATTTTATGATATATTCACATTAAATATGATAAGATTTAAATTATTGTATATAATAAAAAAAGTTTCACCATAGTCAATTTGCAAAATTCGATAATACATTAATTTACTATGGGTAATTTGTTTTATTTTTGATTGAAAAATAATATAATTTTGTAGTGTAGGTATTTATGTTTATTTTAATGTTTTCAGGATTTATTTTATAAAAATCAGATTACAGTATAAAAATTGAAATTCTATAGAAAATAGCAATTACAATTTAAAATAATTCATAATTATCTTTATATATATATATATTTATTTATTTATTTGATTGTACTCAACGTTTAGAAAAACGTAGATTGTCGTTAAAAAAGTTTTAAAAAATATTATATCTTTTAATATTGAGTTTGAGAAGATTATGAATAAAAAAGTTATAATTTATTGTTTCATATTATATTAGTATATAGTTTTCAAGTTAATAAAACATTTCTTACAAAATAGTAAAAACAAATTATTATTTGCAGAGTAAATTGCAGTTACTACATAAATTATTTTAAACATGTCTTTTTTTTCGTTCTTTTATATTATAATGGGGAAAACAAAATATATATTTGTACTGATTTAAAAGTGAGTGTAATCATAATTAGTATTTAATATACGTAGCAATTAATTTTATTTTGATTAAATTAATTTTATTTAAATATATATATATATATACATATATATATATATATATTGATTAATATTGACATATTGACAAGTTACATACAATTAAATATGAAAATAAATTGCATATCACGTTACAATGAATTTATAAAAAATGGAAATTGTTTTCGAAAATTGTTTTTAAAAATTTTTTTTGTAATATTGAAAATATGTAATAAAAATTTTATTTTCATTAATCAGAATTGCATACATCTCTCTCTAATCTCTTATAGATCCTAGTTAAATCTAGATAAATTCTATAGTAATAGATTTTTGATGAAAATTATTAATGCAATCATTTATTAATTGTAAATATAACGTGAACTATAAACTTTATACTTTTTTACTATTAAATTGGTCATAAATGATTGCATGCATTTTTAAGTAGTTACGTTTAAAGCAAACATTTTTATGATCCAGTTACTAAAGTTACTAACTATAATTGGTAACGAAATAAAATTAAATAAATTAACATTCATTTCTAATCGGGTTCTTGGTTATATCGTTATAACGGAATATGCAAATATTAAAAATGTAAAAACTTCTAATATAAAACATGATACAATTAATTTTTTAAAGATAATCTTCATAAATTAAAATTTATATTCCAATGTTTTTGATTAAAATATTTAACATTTCTTCTATTATCACATTGAACACACTGTACAAGTATACAACATATATATAAATATATAGTTTATATTATAGGATTGTTTTAAAATGCTAATTTATATTGCTTCCAAGATTACAATTTAATTTTCGTTTGCTTTGTTGTGCATTGTCTAAATATAGCTATAATTTTATCTTATCTAGATAAATAAGTTGGAAATCTGAGAAAAATCATCTAGATTAGGGATAGGCAACTCAAGGTAACTAGAGGATAAATTTTTTAACTTTAAAATTTGACGGGCCATAGAAAATAATGCAAATATGAAAAAAAATTAGTTAATTAAAACTAACAATCAACATTTATTTTAATTGATTTATTTTTACGACTGAACCAAGACAATAAAATAAGTACTTAATACCTACAGCCAAGATAGCTATACTGATATGGATTTAAATTATATTTAGACATTTAATGACGGTTAGAGAAAAATATATTTACATTTACGATCAACTTAAAAAAATCAGATACTGATAACCATTAAAATGTGATAATGTGATTTGAAAATGTAGCACGAGCCAAATTAAAAAAATGTGGGGCATTGGATGTCTTTCCCTGATCTAGATAATAATTTGTGGACAAAAAATTATTTGAGATCCCAAAAATTTATCGTGATCTACAAACATTATTACTGAAATATCACCTAGTTTATTTTGTAGTTAATTATAATATTATTTACGAAATAATTACGGTAATAGAATAACTACGGTCTACGCGGGAGTACGAACGTTGGTTCAATGGCTATTTGACTATTTTAAAATATTTTTAACCATTGTTCGAATATGTAGTTATTAGCTATATCAAATATGATACATATTTGTTGTTATTCCGTACTTGTTATTATTGAAGTTGATTTGTTGCTGTCTTGTTTATATAATACATTGTACTATTTAGTAAGTTAGTTTAACCTGCGAATGTGTGACACGGCAATACATAACAAATTATTAATTGGAAATGCATACGTTTACAACATATTTTCTTCATATTAAAAGAAATATTAACGACAATCCTCAGTCATCTAAACTCAAACACGAACCAGATATTCCAAATCTATCGTCTAAAATTAATACAATTTTGATTATGAAAAAATTACACATAGTACATTTTGTAAGATAAATTCAATCACTGAATATAAAATGTCAATAGATAAAATTTATCTAATAATTAAATCATATTATTTAGATAATTGAATCTTCAAGTTCTACCGGAAACATTGATTCAAAATAATATGATCACCCTTAGTTTTACAGTATTTAATTTTAATTATTTGTTATCTTATCTAGATAATTTATAGGATCTTTGTACAACATTGCTTATTTGAACACACTTTGCTTAAAAATATTACATTTAGAAATTTAATTTTATCATTACTCTTAACAAATAAAAGATTAGTTTAATTAAAGAATATCTATATTATATACATAGTGTATTCTTTATATTTTAATTTATAAATACATTGTGCATTGATCAATTTTGATCTATACTGACGATTACGAACATTTAAAAAAAAAATATTTACAAAGTTTAATTAAGTGTTTTTAATATTAAACGATAATAAGTGGGTTTGGCTTCAAATATTATTGTGTAGAAAATTAAAATAGGTATCAAAACATCAGGTGAGTCAAATATCTTATAATGCTCTTTTGGTATTATTTTCAAAGTATTCTTTCAAATATTTGTATTCAAAAATGAGATTAAACCACCGTGTAAAACTTATATTTAATTATAATAATTTATAATATACAATAGTTTATATATTAATAATACAAAACTTACTGTGGAGTCATGTGTCCAGTAAATCAGTGGTGGTGGTTCAGGACTATGTTTTATGATGCAAGTTAGGTTCATAGTACTGCCCTTATTGATAAACATGTCAGGACCTCCAATGATTGTTGTTATGGGTTCTGAAAATATATTTTTGCTATTTTAAGTTCTGTAAATTATATTTTAATATAATTTTTATAATATATTAAATAATAATCTTATCAAATACATTTTTTTGAATAGATTATAAATATGCAGTTTCTTCGTTATTGTATCCTGCATTTCTCTTACAAAAACACAATTGAGTTTTATTTGAAATAATATGTATTTTCACTACAGAGTAAGGCAAAATATATATATATATATATAGGAATACAAGCATATAGAAAATGTTGTCTCATTGATACTTTTATGTTAACATTTTGTGAATATCTCAACCTTTTTTTTACAAATAATTGAAAAAACTATCAAAAATTGGAAATTTATGAAATTACATTTTTTTTTTTATAATACAGAATTAATTTATGAGTCATAGTTAAAAAAATAATAACTGTAGAAATTTGAAATTTTTTTTGAACGCTAAAATTACAATTAATTATTGATTATAAAATTTGTATAATGTGTTGAATTTCATTGTTCTATTTATAAACATTTACAATTTCTAGTTCTTTCAGTAAAATGTGAATAAAATAACTTATATTTAACAAAAATATCTTGATAATATTAACAAAGTTGTTCATATGAATTTTAATTCACGTAAGAATATATCAAATATTTTTTATCGATTTAGTTCAACTTATGTTACTAAATTATATAAACTATCTTGAAATATAGAGGCATAGATCTACTAGTTCTTTTTCATTCAATAATTGTTTTTCGAAACCAATGGTTCATTGATTTCAAATTTATAAGAACAACTCACCTAAATCAGTTACACGTTCTTAAATCTCACCGGACCTATGTATCGTTACGCCTTTTTTTTTCATGTACAATGTTATAAAATAACTATTAAACTTTACTGTAAGTATGTCTATATATACTTGATGAATATACTTGTACACATAATATATAATGTGTCGTATAACTTTTTTATGTTTTATCTATAAATTACAATTTAAAAACTGATACGAGTGCTGGAAAACAACAACAACAAAGATTATAACAATTATGTCTCACAATAGTAAAAACTTAAATTTATAAACGACACAAAAATCAATAACCAACAATAAAACAACATTGATTATTACAATTTTTATTTACATAGATAAAAATTATTATAAACAGAAAAATCATTTGATTTTGATTTTCAAATAATACATCTATCAACTTTATTTTTTTTTAATTGTAAACATTATGTTAATTTCATATTTTATTCACCATAAATATTGTAAAATAATATTTTCAAGCAATTAATAAATAAGTATATAAACTGCTTAATGTTATAAATAAAATAATAAAATAAAACAAAAATTAGTAAATGGTTAATACTTGTAAATTAATATATAAATAAATACGTATTCTGAAGTATTATTATATGATTCCCGATTTTATTGAATTTGAGTATACCTGATGATAAATTTTTAATTATAAGCTGGCCGTACATATAATAATATTCCAGTTTAAACAGTTATTTGTTTACATATTAAATATTTTGTTGCAGTTTTTTTTTTTTTTTTGGTAAAATGGTTAATAACATGTTAAAATGTATAACACATTATATTTTGTATTACTATGTTTATACTTTTAGAAACAGATGCCAATATCAATGGGTTGTCTTTTATCTTAGGCATATTTGTATAACACGATTAAAATTTCACGTTGACCATTTTAAAGTACCTGTCTCAAAAATCTGACGTAACTTATCAAAACTGATTAATACATAATAATTGAGAGATAAAATATTAATATTAATTATTAAGAGCGCAAAATATATTTAATATTGTTTTGAAGTTTTTCAGTTACTATTTAATATATATGTTTATCCTCAATAAAAAATATTGATACCAAGTATATATAATTCTATCAATTACACATAGTATTAAAATTTGATATGCGTAATTGATAGATTTATATATTAATGGTATCAATATTTTTTTATTGAGGATAAAAATTTGTATTAACTAGTTATATTTAATTTACTATTTAGGTTTGTATTCAATTTCCGCTGTTTTATTTTATTCAATATATTTTAAACATATATTAGTTTGTACTTAACAATATTAAAAACATCATTTAACAAGTGAATAAATCATGATGATAAATCAGATTTAATTTATTACTACATTGTATATTTAATAATCAAACATTACAGATTAAGTTACTCAACAGAGAGAACAATAATTTAGTAATTTTGTATAAGTGTGTAAGTTTAGATTTATGGTGCATTTATATTGAATGAAGGGGATAATAATAGTATTTATTGTTAACTGAAACGTATAATAGTACTGTAATTTATGAGTTTTAGTGTAATTCTAAATGATACAATTTATTCTTTTATTTCAGAATCTACATCTAGGACAGGCTAGACTAATGAAAAAATATTAATTTATAACATTTACCTACTGATGATAATAAATTATATAAATTCATTGAATTTCAACTATAACTAATCATTTTAATTACATTTTTATAAAATAAGTACGGTAAGAAATAAAATTATAATTTTTTATTTAATAATTTTCGCTCTGGATACTAATTTTGCGATAAATTTTGCGTTGATACAATTTTATATTTTTGATTTATACTATTTCCTTTTTAGATTTATTTGTAGAATAATATCATTGTATATTTTCTCTTTTCAATAGCTTTCATGATTCTCTTCATATTTGTTTATCGTGATATATAAATTATTAACTATAAATCGCAAAAAAAAAAAAAAATGTGTGATGGCGAAAGTAATATAACAGTAGTCTTATATCATTGGATGTTAAAATGTTAAAAACAAAATCAATAGTTGTTTGTATTTGAATTGCGATATTATTTCCGGAAAAATATGAGTACTATATTTTAGTTATTTTTATGCTTACTGTGCAATTAATTTAACATATTATAAAACCAAGTAAAGCGATTTTGTATAAGATTTTAATTATTTAACTTCGAACAAAATCGTGTGTTCAACGAATAATTTCTTTGTATCTGAAAACTGGGTTAAACACTCAATGGAACATCTTTCATCTGTAAATACAGATAATGATACTAAATGCAGCGTACCTGATTCCCGATATTGCATGTTTTCATTATTCAGTGCTTTTATCGTAGGTAACAACTGACTTATAGAGTGACAGTCTATTTTTGACGAATCATTACAATTTTGTTTAGCAGGTTTTGAATGCAAGTGATCTGTATTTTTGTGGTTAATGCATTGAATTACATGTCGTTATGAAACTAGTGACTAATGATTCTTTCACACGGTAATGGTGTAACTTGAATCAATTCATTTGAAAACACTGTATAGCTGCATATAAAACGATAAGTGTGTTATTGAAAACAAGTTTGTTAAAGTGAACGTTTTTTACTACTTAGTCGTGATCAGGTAGCTGAAAGAAAACGATACGTTTTTTTGCGTATTGAATTATTTTTGTGCACTAATCATGTCATTCTTAAACATTTGTCGTTGTTCGTACTTTAAATTTTCTCTAAATATTCACGTCGTAGATTTGAATCATATCTAATAAAGTGGCATACGAGCACGTTGTTATTATTGTTATTTTTTGTACCATTTCATTGTATCCTCGTTTTATATGATGGTCCTGTCGGTATATCATCTAGTCGATACACCAGTCTTGTTCGTGAGTATTTTTTTGCGATGATTTTTTTTGATGCTGATAATCCCCGATCGAAGAGATGACGGCGGCGATGTCGGCGACGATGGCGAAGTGGCACAAGTCAAGATAATAATAATATGACGTGTAGCCTTCACGAGGGATGATTGGTGGTGATGTCATTTGTCACAGGATAGGCTGACAGTCATTACGAGCACTCAAGAACCATCTGTGTGACGTCTCGCCTCGGCCATAAGGGATGTTCATCCTACCCTGTGGTAGACCATGTGTGTGGGTTGTTGTCCACGTCACACACGCGCATGCACGCACTCATGAGCATACACACGCACGCGAGCGCGTGTGGATGCACCCGTGTTGTTTGAATAATATCTTTCGTCCCTAACTACATCTTAATGCAAAAAAACTCGTTTTTTTGTGACCTTTCACATCGTTCTCTCACATAATGCTGAAATTAAACTACCACCACGTTAACGATCAGCTGTCGTAGAGCTCTCTCCATTCGTCCACTCGACCCTATCCGGTACAGTTGTCCGTGGTTTTCATAAAAACTGTGCCATAAATTTTGTTACTGGACATGACTAAAACAACGTACCTTCACATACACACACAAAATTCGTTTAGCTTGAAACAATTTGGTTTAGCACGCGTTTGTCGACGACGGAGGAAATCGTTAATATATTTTTAAAAATATAATGACAAAATTATAAAATTTTTAACGTTAGAAATTAAATTTCGTAGAAATACTTAAACTTCTATCATGGGTGTATGGTAATTTATTGTTTTCGAATATTCCTGTGTTAGATTTCTAACAAATTGTTATCAAATACATTTTATTGATTTATCATGTTATTGTTTATTGTACTTGACCATTATTATTTTTACGACTGTCACGTACGTATTTTTTATTAATTTTTTTGTTGTCATAGTCATTCCAGAGTACAGAAAAGCTATACAACAAAATTATCTTTCAAGTTTTTACAAATTTGTACTATAAATTAACTAATAAACTTCAATTATCAATAATATTGACTATACAAAAATTGTTAAAACTAATGAATACAAATCAAGTATTGTGAAGAATATTGTAATATCCTCTTTATATTAAAATAAAAAAAATATGTTGTATAGCTGTTAATTTATTTTTTTTTATAAAAAGATTAATTGTTACTATTTTAAAGAAAAATTTATTGACGTTAGGTTAGCTTAATATATGAAAACAAATATATTTGACGATTTAAAGATATGTATGAATTTCAATTAATTTAATTCATTCTTGTTTTTTAATAAATAACATAGAACTTCTTCGAATTTTTATCGTATAAGAAAGATTTGTTAAATTATACTTTTATTATTATTCATTATTGTTTTCCTATTACTTTTAGTCCTTTGCTATTAAACGTCAAATCCAAAAATTGTTAACTGAAATGTCTTACTAGTAGATCAACAGAATATATAGTGTTTTGTTTTGGTCCTAGTTGGTCATAATAATTTGCTTCTTTTCTTCCAATACTGTGAACAGTATGTGATCTGAATTCCTGCGTCTTTAACACCAATCATCGTCATCATATTTTGTATTATGTAACCGAAAATAATGAGTATGAGAAAAAGTGCGCTTCGAACTTTGCTCTTTTTCAAAATCACACCTATTTTAATCTATTATATCTCATTTTCCCTTATTTTTTTATCCTTATTTTTACTTGTTCGGTTTCTATTTATCGCAGCTGTCTACGTTGTTCAGTGCTTATTTTTTCCTTATGAAAGATTTTTTATCCAAGACTTTTTCATACCTCTAAAATTTTTGACGAAATGTAATTTACCGTTTTCATAGTTTTGTTATTTTCGAATCAAGTACTTGTGATATATTTTAAGAAAGAAACTTTTTTTGACTCATAGATAATTTGAAGTTTATGGTACATATAAGAGGTACATTTTCTCTTTTGTTATTCCAATACAATAGTCATCTTTTATTTGGCGTTTTCTATGGTTAATCTATTTATAGAATTACATGTCACAAATATACATTTTTAAGTTGACCGAAATTGGAAATATAATTTTAAAATAATATTATAATAATTACATTAATTATTATTATTATTTTATTATTATTTTATATTTTAATATTATTATAATTATAATTTTAGAATAATTATCATTTGACAAAGAATTGGAACTGATATTGTTATAACATGAGCATTTATAATTCAAGTTGATATTAAACAGTATTAATATTAAATTATTTTCAGGCCGTTTGTGATATACCTAATATTCATTTAATCTAAAATGTTGGATTAATGATAGATTTCTAAAACATACATACTTAAAATGTATTTAAACACTGAAACAATACGCACAGTACTTATAAATAATTCAAACCAAAAGAAATATATTTTTGGTAAAATTCAATTTTAGTTACTTCACTTACATGATTATAAAAAACGAAGTGGTTTGATAAATTTTTATGATTTGATAATACTCACAAAAGAATACTTTATTAAAATATTTTCATATACATATGCACGATGGCAAATAAGTTAAGAGCTCTAGAGATGAGAATTATTTTTTTCTCCCACTGAGGATCGTTGATTATAATCGTATATGATCTTAAATGTTTGATCATTTAATACGCGTTTGTTACTAAAAACAATAGTATACTAAATAATTTGAGCATCCCCTGTTATTTGGTATTATTTAGAAATAAACTAACCATAGAATCCTTGATTGTTTATCGGCATCTGTGTTAATGTTTGTAAAATGGTTAATCGGTGCTGTAGATTTTTTTTTTACAATTGTATACTCGGACGATCAAGATAAATTTTATGCATCGTCATTCAACGGGTTAGGCTGTGCACAAATTAATATAATTTGCATTTGAATAGTTTTATTTTGATGTATACACGTATATTTATTATCCGTACGCTCATGAATATACAGATCCACCCTGATATTCGACGGTTGAGCTGTGTGTAGCAAAAGAAGATAGTTTATATACAACATGCAATAATTGAAAACTGTTTATGGACACGCCGCACCATAAACCTTCCAGTATAACCATTGGCTACGACTATTCGAGGTATAATATGAACGAATGCGATAAAGCACCGTAGCCATTTCGACAAAAGACGTATATGTATGCAAATGACATTCACCTCCGTCAACCATGCCACCCTCTTCTGCCAAGAGGACCGTCATTACAGTGTCGATCCATCGTCGTAAAAACTTCTCACTTCTCTCCTCTCACTCACACTTTTTGTGAACACTTTTCCGCCAAAATCACCATTCATTATTCATACATGGTCTGCGAACCGTAGCCCTATTGTTTGCCGTTAAAATGACATTGGCGCTATGAGAATTTACGATTTACATCGTTATCGATCCTATAACCAATGGAATAAAATATGTATATATCTGTAGAAATGGAGTTGGAAAGAGAGAGTGGAAGGATTCGGTTCTTCATATAAATTAGTAACAAGCATAAATTGTATGATTTTTATCACTTCCTAGTCACAATTATGGGTTTGTTTATTTAACATACTAGCGTAGCTTTAACAGTATCGTATTGCCACATCAACGAATTTATATTAATGAACCAAATGCAGATTTTGGTTTTGAAAAGATTATATAATTTATATTATATAATACGTTTTTCTAATTTTAAAAATTTGTATTGGCTTAAATTATGAAGAGAATTATTGGGTTTTCAATTGTGACACTTGAAAGTATTTATCAAAACATGTTTCATAAAATGACTATTTTGATATCTTATAGAAATGGAAAATTCTTAAATTATTTTTTTCAAGCTGAATAAGAAATGACAATTAGAATTTGATATCACATTTTTATATTGCCTTCTTTTGTACAATTCCACTGATACAAAAAAATGTTGAAAATAAATTAATATTTATGGAGATATTTCCATTGGGAAAACCTTCTAAACCTCCATGTATTTATATAAATGAATGCAGCAATAGCATTTAATGTGTCAAGTCTACAAAAACCGTGATTTTACATTATTTTAATTACAAAGTAAAAATATTGAATGTATTCATATTTTACAGTATAAAATATATAATATAAATATAATAATAAAAAAAAAAAACGGAACTCCTAGGTCGGATGAAATTAAGAAATGGATGAATGATATTCCTGAAATGGTTTTTTAAACTTGAAACCTATGTAACATTGCTCTTCGAAAAAACGATTCTAAATAAGGAAGATCCGATGTAAGAGTTTATATTTCTAAAGATGATTGATGTGGTTAAAACATCAAATTTATTAATAAGGTAGGTGGAACTTTTAATGTTCTTTTTAAATTATTTAGAAAACTTTTGGGTCATTCGTAAAATGATCTCTTTCTAAGTACTAACTAATGAAGTAATATTTTCTATCATAGATTTCTTGTAAATGTGATGTTG